>CAUYPO010134665.1:0-26993 GCA_963574435.1 Cheirogaleus major
ATGTTTTCTGTCTCTTCAAAACCCCCTCACCCTTTTTGAGAACTAAAACCTACATCCCTGTCTCAGGCTAGTGGTCAGGAGCAGCAGGAGAATGTCCCTTGTTTTTTGTGCCACAGGAGATGGCTCAAGGGAATTGTCCAGGTGGAGGTCAGAAGATTGTCTTAGCCAAAGACGGGACTATGGGATTAATCAGAACCTTTAAAAGCTCTATACTTCTGCTCAGAAACAGGACATTGGTACTTCGAGATGGGAGTCTGCCAACCCCCTTGTTTGCCAGCAAATTATTATAATAAACTTGTCTTTCCTCTCCTCAAACCACTTGTCTTCATTCTTCTCATGTGGCCTCAGGGACAATTGCTGAACTTTCACTAACAAAAGCTTACTGAAGAAGAAATAGTCTAAATAGTTGTATATCTATTAAAGAAGTTGAATTTGAGTTAAAAACCTTCCCACAAAGAAGATTACAAGTCAGATGACTCTACTAGTGAATTTTATCAAACATTCAAGGAAGAAATACTAATTCTACATGAACTATTCCAGAAAACTGAAGAAGTAGGAACACCTCCCATCCCATTCTATGAAGTCAGCATTACTATGATACCAAAACCTGATGGAGACATTACAAGAAAAGAAAAATGCAGACTCATATCCCTCACGAACATAGCTGCAAAAATTCTTAACAAAGTTTTAGCAAATTGAATACATCAATATATAGAAATAGAATAATGTGTTATGATCAAGTGAGATTTGTCCCAAGAAAGCAAGATTATTTTAACATTCAAAAATCAATTCATGTACTATACCACATTAATAAACAAAACATAAATCATCCTAATAGAGACAAAATCTGTCAAATTTTGGCAAATTTGACATCCAATCCTGATTTAAAACTTTAGCAATCTAGGAATAGAAGGAAACTTTCTCAATAATGGCCATCCATCTTCCTTCTTCATGAAGTTTATCTACAAAAACCCTACAGCTAACATCATTCTTAGTGGTGAAAGACTGAATGCTTTCTCTTCAAGATCAGTGTGAGAGGATGTCTGCTCTTACCACTTCTACTCAATATTGTACATGGCCAGTGCAATAAGAAAGGAGAAAGACTCTGGCATGTGGGGGGGAGGGGTGGTAGGGGCAATGTATGTAACCCTAACAATATTTGCACCCCCATTATATGATGAAATAAAAGGAAAAAAGAAAGAAAGAAAGAAGAAATAAATAAAAGCTATTCAGATTGGAAGGAAAGAAATAAAACTCTTTATTCACAGACAACATGATTATATAAAAAATCTGATTGAATCTACAAAAAAATTAGAATTAATAAGTGAGTTTAGCAAAGTTGTAGGATACTTGATCAATATACAAAAATTAATTGCATTTCTATAAACTAGCAATTAAAGTTAGACATTCAAATGTAAAAAAACAATACCACTTACCATCAAAAAATATGAAATATTTAAGGATAAATCTGACAAAGAATGTGCAAACTGGTACACTGAAAACTATGAGACATTGTTGAGAAAAATTAAAGGAAAAGAAAATAAAGGGAGAGAGAATGTGATCAGAAGACTCAACATTAAGATGTCAGTTCTCCCCAAATTGATTTATTGTTTTGATTCAATCCCAATCAAAATCCCAGCAGAACTTTTCTATAGAAATCAGCAAGCTGATTCCAAAATTCAGATGGAAATGCAAAGGACTTAAAACATCCAAAATAACTTCAAAAAAGAACAAAGTAGGAGGACAAACACTACCTGACTTCAAAACTTACTTTAAGGCTACAGAAATCAAGGCAGTGTAGTATTGGCACAAAGCTAGACAAATAGATCAATGGAACAAATAGACCAATACATACATGGATGACTGATTTTTGGCAAAGGTGCAAAGGCAATTCACTAGAGAAAGGATTGCCTTTTCAACAAATGGAGCTGGGACAATTGGATTCCATGTGCAAAAAC
This sequence comes from Cheirogaleus major, assembly GCA_963574435.1. Classification (NCBI taxonomy): domain Eukaryota; kingdom Metazoa; phylum Chordata; class Mammalia; order Primates; family Cheirogaleidae; genus Cheirogaleus; species Cheirogaleus major. The sequence goes on from CAUYPO010134665.1 coordinate 1,959, forward strand.
ATAAGTTGATCCAGTCCTTGTACCATATACAAAAATTAACTAAAAATGGATCATCAACCTAATTACAAAACCTAATACTATAAGCCTTCTAGAAGAACATATAGGATAAAATCTTTGTGATCTTGAGTTAGGCAATGATTTCTTAAATATAATACCAAAACCATGATCCATAAAAGAAAAAAAAAATTTTTTTTTGAGACAGAGTCTAACTCTGTTGCCTGGACTAGAGTGTGGTGGCATCAGCTTAGCTCACAGCAACCTCAAACTCCTGAGCTCATGCAATCCTTCTGCCTCAGCCTCCTGAGTAGCTTGGACTACAGGCATGTGCTACCATGCCCGGCTAATTTTTTCTATATATATTTTTAGTTGTCTGGCTAATTTCTATTTTTTTTTTTATTAGAGACAGGGTCTCACTCTTGCTCAAGCTGGTCTCGAACTCCTGACCTCGAGTGATCCTCCCACCTCGGCCTCCCAGAGTGCTAGGATTATAGGCATGAGCCATCACACCCGGACCCATAAAAATATTGATAAATTGGATTTCATCAAAATAAAAAACTCCTGCTCTTTGAAAGACATTGTTAAAAGAATGAAAAGATAGCCACAGACTGGGAGAAATATTTGCAAATCATTTATCTGATAAAGTATATGTATTTGAAATATATAAAGAACTCTCATGCCTGTAATTCCAGCACTTTGGGAGGCTAAGGCGAGAGGATCACTTGAGGCCAGAAGTTTGAGACCAGCCTGGGCAATAAGCGAGACCTTGTTTGTTAAAAAAAAAAAAAAAAAAAGGGCCGGGTATGGTAGCTCACACCTGTAATCCTAGCACTCTGGGAGGCCGAGGCAGGCAGATCGCTCAAGGTCAGGAGTTCGAAACCAGCCTGAGCAAGAGCAAGACCCCGTCTCTACTATAAATAGAAAGAAATTAGCCAAACAACTAAAAATAGAAAAAATTAGCTGGGCACAATGGTACATGCCTGTAGTCCCAGCTGCTTGGGAGGCTGAGGCAGGAGGATCACTTGAGCCCAGGAGTTTGAGGTTGCTGTGAGCTAGGCTGACGCCACTGCACTCTAGCCTGGGCAACAGAGTGAGACTTTGTCTAAAAAAAAAAACCAAAAACTGACCATACCAAGTGTTGGTGAGGATTTAGAGCAACTGAAACCCTCATCCTCTAATGGTGGGAATGTAACATGATGCAACCACTTTGGTAAACAGGTGATGTTATAAAAAGTAAACACATATCTATCACATCCGGCCATTCTACTCCTGGGTAGATAAAGGAAAGCATATGTCTATATAAAGACTTGGACCTGGCAGCTTTACCTGAAACAACCAAAACTGGGAATAACCCAAAGTCCATCAATAAGTGAACGGATAAGTGAAGAGTACACCTCTTCAGCCCGGAATGTACGAATTGTGGTATAACCATACAATGAAATATTACTCGACAACAAGAAGAATGAATACAGGACATGCTACAACATGGATGAGTCTCGTAATGTTATTTTGAGTGAAAGATGCTGACAAAAATGGTATACACTGTAGACCACATTTATATAACATTCTAGAAAAGTGCACACTATTCGATACTGAACAGAAAATAAATCAGTGGTTGCCTGAGTATGGGGGTGAGGATCAAGGAGGGGTGGAGTATTACCAAGGGGCACGAGGAAACTTTGAGCATGATGGATATGTTCACTGTCTTAATTGTGATAGTTTATGAGTGTATCCATGTGTCAGAATTTAGGAAAGTATGCACTTTAAATACGTGTAGCTTATTGTATGTCAATTATATCTCAATAAAGCTGTTTTTTAAAAAACTTCATGGAATTATACACTTAAGTTCTGTACATTTCATTGAATGTAATTGTATATATTCGGGACTCAGAGAAGTTGCTTCTCCTTTGACCTGGAGTGGCCGGGTGGCCCTCAGAATCCCAGTGCTAACCTCCAGGCAGTGCAACTTTGGGCTGCTCCCTTTCCTCTCTGGGAAGCGGTGTCCTGTTTTGTCAAAAGCCTGACTGGGCCCTGAGGTCCTTGCCAGCCCTAACGTCTGTGGTTCTGTGAGTCTAAGGATGAAAAGAGAGTCCTCGGCAAACAGTGACGGCAGATGATTAAACCAGACCAGATTTCTAGTCCAAACCCTGGGGCCCAGCCTAAGCCATTTTAAATTCCATTAATCTATCCCTGCGTGTTTGCACAGCAAAAAACCTGTTGTTCTTAAAGCACTGATCTTGGGGCTGGGGCCAGGGAGGCTGGGAGATGGCAAATATTGACACTGCTGCCTGAGTTCTCACCCAGGCTGCTCCGCTGATGCGAGCCAGGGAGGGGGTGCCTGGCCGCCCTGGGCCCTGTGTCTTTCTGCACCCACTTTACGGAGTGCTGTTTGGGAGGTCGCTGTGGCACCTGCTCCCTTCTGAAAGGAAGAACCAATAAACAAGAAAAGAACAAAGACCCGTTCTTCTGCCAGCCGCTTCCCGTTTACATGCTGCAGCCCTTTGGCCTGGGCCCGTGTGTGCCCGCTGGGGAGACCCGGCTGACAAGGAGACAACACGAGGGGTGTGATGGGCTCTGGACCTGGGCCTATTCTGGATCCTGGCTTTGTGTCTTAAAAGCTGCATGATCTTAGGCAAGCAACTTCATCTCTCTGCTCCTCTGCAAAGTGAAGATTCCAGAAAATGAGATACCAAAGACACAACATAGAGAGGTTTGCAATAGTGCCTGGCACGGACTAAGTGCTCATTAAACATCCACTAGAGCCCCTAGCACAGCGCTGGCACCTCATCCTTGTGCACGAAGCTTTACTGCTTCCAAAGGGCATTCGCATTCCAGATCTCACCTTTTCTGCTCAGGAAGCCTGCGGGAGAGTCTGGCGCTGTAGCCTCGTTCCTGATGTGCAGAGCATCCTCCTCAGAAGGGGGAGTCCGATGTGTTCCTCCTGCCCCAAACCTCTGCCTGCATCCCGCAGCCTCTCTGCAGCCCTGAATCCAAGGCCCTTCCTCAGGCTCCAGGCACCCGGGCTACATCACGCTCCCTCAGCAGCCAGGCGCCCTCCCTGCCTGCACTGCGCCCCCGCCCACCTGCGCCCCCGCTGCCTGGCCCCAGCATCTCTTCAACCTGGAATGGTCTTTCCTCGCTTCCCACCTGGCTCGCTCCGAATCCTCCTTCCCCGCCCTGCGCAGGCGTCACCTCTGCTAGGAAGCCTTCCCAGACTTCCTGAGACAGGGTAAAACAGTGGCATGTGCCCAGCATTCAGATTGGACACAGCTGGCTCTGTCCCCACAAGTCAAGCTGCCCCACCTCTCTACGTGAGAGGTTTTAGGTACTCTAAAAACAGCACCTACCTCATAGCTGTGAGGATTAAAGGTAAAGCTCTTACCGCTGTGCCGGCCCCATGGCAAGCGCTCAGCAAACGCCCGCTGTGTGCACCGAGATGCCTGGCTTCTAGACCTCCTGCCACTGACATGCCGAACGGACTCCGATAGCTCTGTCTTGGCCTTGGTTTCCCCATCCTGTAAATGAAGCATCTTGGGTTTTTGTTTGTTAGTTTTCCCCAAACACCAAGTTGGTAGATTTTTTGTTTTTTTGAGACGGAGTGAGACTCTGTCGCCTAGACTAGAGCCCAGCTCACTGCAACCTCAAACTCCTGGGCTCCGGTAATACTCCTGCCTCAGCCTCCTGAATCGCTGGAACTACAGGTGTGTGCCATGATGTCCAGCTAATTTTCCTGTTTTTAGTAGAGATGGGGTCTTGCTCTTGCTCAGGCTGGTCTGGAACTCCTGGCCTCAAGTGATCCTCCTACTTCAGCCTCCCAGACCATTAGGATTACAGGTGTGAGCCACCGCGCTGGCCTAAATGAAGCATCTTAATCCCCAGGGGTATGTGGATAGGTCTGGTTAAGGGAGAGGGCAGGGTAAAATCATATGTAACCTATGGTGCCCGTGCCTCTGGACGTTTATCTGAGAAGTGCCACAGGTCACCGAAGAAGCCCAGGACTGGAGACTGCTGAGGTCCACCTGCTTCTCTCCCGTGGGGCCAAGCTGCAGCACCACCAGCCCCTGCCGGGAGATGGGTGCTTTCCACCTGCCTAAACCGCCAAGGCTGACTTGGTATGAGCAAATGCAGGCTCATGCTCTGATCTTACCTGGCTTCATGGCCAATGTCAAGGCTTCCTCAATTCAGAACATGTTGGCATTTGAGTGCTGAAATGGGCCTCTGGAACTTCCTTATCCCCAGGGACAAATTTAACCCTCTCTTCCCTTTGAGACTGGCATCCTGTTGGAGAAGTCACAGCCCAGGGCATGAGGCCAGGTGCTCCTTCCCAGGCATGCTGGACTCCCTCCATCCCCACTCCCCACTCCCAGGAGGTGCCTAAGGCCTGGGAGTTCTACCAGTAAATAGCCCTCGACCACCCCCTCTGCTCTGTGTACTTGATCCCTGTCCTTGGCATCTTTCTTGGGCTTGCTGTAATTAATAGACTAACTGCCACGTGAGTTGTATTTAACTCAGGCTAGTTTTGAGCCTGGGGCCTCATGAAATAAAATCCTACATTTGGTTCATGAAAATCTTACTTGTTGATGTTCTTATTGTTACAATTAATATTAACAATTTAATTCTAAAAACATGGATTGTGTTGCATATAACTCACGCACAGAAAACAATAAAAAAGAACAAATTAGAAAGGATTGTTTCATTTATTTGTTTTTGAGACAGAGTCTCACTCTGTTGCCCAGGCTAGAGTGCTGTGGTGTCAGCCTAGCTCACAACAATCTCAAACTCCTGGGCTCAAGCAATCCTCCTGCCTCAGCCTCCCAAGTAGCTGGGACTACAGGTGTGCACCACCACACCTGGCTAATTTTTCTATTTTTAGTAGAGAGGGGGTCTCACTCTTGCTCAGGCTGGTCTCAAAACTCGTGACCTCAAGCAATCCTCCTGCCTCAGCCTCCCAGAGTGCTAGGATTATAGGCGTGAGCTACCACACCTGGCCCATTTTGTTTCAGTAAAACACTATGGCCCCAGGGAAAAAAATTTTTTTCTAGTGTGGCAGTCAGTGTGTCAGGTCACAGTGGATCCAGTTTCCCTGCTTCATGCCCCTTGGTGATGTCCCACTGCCCTCGGGATGAAGAGTGGCATGCTGTGCACTCCGTGACCAGCCCTGCTCACCTCCCACCTCCTCTCCTCCTGGCTCCTCCCGACCACCCGATGCTGTCCTCTCTGGCCGCCCGGCCCCAACCCTACCTCCAGAGATTCTCCACCCTCCAGAGCCAGCCCAAATGCCGCCTCCTCCGGGAAGGACGGCTCCTCTGGTTCAGTGTCAGAACTAAGGAGCCACCAAAGGCTCCTGCCGCTCCTGCCGCACTGCAGCTGGAGAGACACTCAGCCAACGGAGCCCGAGCTGAGGGCTGACCACCCCTCAGGCAGGACACCCTGTGCTAGGAGCTGGGCCTCGATGATCAGGGTGAGAAATGTGATCGTCCTGCCTCCCAGAGGCCCCTCCTTGGTGCCCTCAGCCCGGTGTTTCCCGCTGTCCCACCTGCCCCTATGGGGGAGGTGCCTTCTCCACCGGACCCCACATTTCTCATGTGCCGGGATCCAGGTCTCTTCTCTGGGGCCCGGCACCCTGCTCACAGCTTGCTCCAAAGCGGGTCCACAGAGACTGATCAGTGAATGAACTAATGAGGCAATGAATGAACCAGAGCTCGCCAGTCTCTTGGAGGCCCATTTCTGTTCAAAAACTGACAAGAAACTGATATATAAAACCAATTTTATTAATTTTCAATGGGGATATGTCTGTCTTCCTCAACAGGAGCCCTCTCAGGGTTCAGGATGCCCAGTCTCCCTTTCAGAAGAAGAGTGTGGCGCTTTCTGACCCTCCAGCTACATTTGCAAATACCCCACAGAGACTCTGCCCCAGCCAAGGCATAATCGCACTGGTAGCTGGAAAGGCGACTGGGCTGGGGTATCATAGGCCATGTTTTAGTCCCAGTTCCAGCACTGACTTCGCTGTATGATCCTGAATAAGTTACCTCGCCCTCTGGGCCTCAGTTTTCTTATCTGTGTAATGGGGCTATCCATCCTTGCCTGCTTGGGTGTTGTGGAGCTGGAAAAAGATGCAGAGAAACAGCTCATTCGGGCTCCAGGATCAAAGTTCAAGGCTCCAGGACATACTTCAAGAACCTTGGGCTGTTTAGCTGGGCAGCTGGGCAGCTGGGCATAGGGTGGAGGGCAGGGAGCGGTGGGGTGGAGAACGGGATGGACAGAGGGCGGGAAGGAGCTCCTCCAGCTGCTCTCTCTCCAGCTCTTCAGTTCTGCAGCTCAGCTGCCTGGGCTAGCTTCCCGCTGGTAGGATGCCGAGTACCCTGACTCGTGTGCAACCTCGTGTGTTAATCAGTGGGGCCTGAGGGGATAACTGAGTTGAGGAAAACGCTAAGGTTGCATCCAAGCCCAGCGATGTCTGCCTGAGGTCTCAAAGGGTCAGGCAGTGGCACAGGCTTCATGCGTGTGCCATCTATGAGGGCAGCTCCTCGGCTTGGAGTTTAAGCCCCAGACTTATCTTCTCTCCAAGGGGTGGCGAGATTGGAATCTGCAAACCTGTTTTGGAGCAGAGTGGCAGATTTCCTATGTGGCTCAAAGACAGGCCTAAAATCATGGGAGCAGAGTTCCCCAGCCTTTGTTAGATGCTGTCTAACATGGTAGTGAGCTCCCAGTTGTTGGGGGTATTCAAGCAGAGGCTGAAAAACTTGAAAGCAGGAAAGACAATTTCTGAATTTCCTATTGAGAAATGATGTGTAGATCCCACAAGGTGATTTAGAAGGCCCCTTCCTGCCCTCGCGCTCCAGGATTCGATGCTCATGTGAGGGGCTGTCAATGCCATTCCAGCCAGCCTTCCATGCGGCCTGGGTGGTGCACTCAGGGTCCAGGACAGGAGTACTCGTCGGACCAGTCAGAGCAGTGCTGCACGCGGTCCCGGCAGAGACTCCTCGGGATGCAGTCGCAGTACTTGAAGACGGTGGAAGGGCAGTGCCACCACCCAGGGCCACAGGGCGGGCACACAGTCACTGGGGAGACAAGAGCCGGCAGAAGAGCAGCTGGCGCGTCCTGGAATGCCCCATGCACCAGGGCAGGGCACTCCTTAGCTCTGAAACCTGCTATAGCTCCCCACAGCCCACCCCCCCTCCATCAGACTGGTTTTTCTGCAGCAGAGAGAATCAGGACTCCACAACTCAAGGGCTGTGGGACTGTTCACATCTGTTTGAGCCTCGGTTTCCTCATCTGCTTAAGGTTGTTATTAAGTAAAGGAAGATAAGCAAAGTGCCAGGCGTGGTCAAGGAGTGCACACTGCCTCCTGCCACCCCAGCCTCAGCCACAGCAACCCACTGTGACTCCCTGGAGGTACCGCCCAGACTTCTCCTTCTCCCTGTGCCCCGGGCCTCCAGCATTTCTCCTTAGGCACCCAGCCTCTGCCTGTTGAAACTCTGTCTACTCTACAGCCTACTTGAATGCCACCTCTTCTGAGAAGTCTCCTGGGATTCTTCCAGGGCCCCAGCAATTCCTTTTGGCATCACCATGATGCGAGTCCTGGGGTAGGATACATACCTGGTCCCTAACTGTCCTCCACCAGAATCTGGCACAGGCCCAGCCCCCACTGGGGCTCAGAACATGTTTGTTGATTGAACATTGGAGAAAAGATTGAGAGGAGACTCTGGGGCAGTTGGAAGGACCACGGACTTGGAGTCAGGAGACCTCGGCTTCCACAGGCTACCTCCCTGTCACTCATTGTATTAAGCTCCTTCTCCTTTTGAGGCCTCAGTTTACCTACATACAAATTGGGGCCAGTGATTTCCTCACTGGCCCACTTTCCTCCCAGGGTTTTGGGAGTTGTGGAGGAGATGAGGGAAACCCAGGTTCAAATCCCAGTTGTGCCACATATATATCCTTGCACGGCCACCTTCCAGGTCCTATTTTCTCATCTGTGCCCTTGAGGTAAGTTCCCCGCCACAGGAGAGTGAACCTCCAGGAGGAGCCACTTGGAGTGGCAGTGAGCACCCTGCCGCTGGCGGCATTCAAGCAGAGGTAGAAAACTTCCCTCTAGGGTGCAGGGACGGTATGCAGGGAGGACGCTTGGACATGCCCTGGTCAGCCTGTGCCCTCTGGCCGCTGCCTGGCCACCTGCTCCGGTGCAGCCCGGGCTCAGACCCCCACCTGGGCTCAGCTCGTCCGAGCAGTCCCCACAGCTGTTGGTCCCATCGCATTTTTGGTCTGAGTAGATCCAGGAGGCCGGGTCTCCACAGTGGGCCACCAGGAAGCTGGGAAGGCTGTGGGGCACGTCTCCTACAGAGGGACAGAAGGGACAGGAAGAAGTCCGCAGCTTGAGGTCACCGGCCATCCAGCCCAGGAAGGGCACGGAGGTCTCCTGGGGAGGGAGGCTGGACCCGAGGGAGAGCCATGCTCTTTCCCTGTACAGCCGGCAGGACCTGAGAGCCGCCACTCCCCGCCGGCCTGGCTCCCGTGTGCTCCCGCCCACACCGTCGCTTGCGCTCTTCCTCCCTCCAGAAAGTCCTCCCGGACACTAAGCCAAAATCATTCCACTCTCAAGTTCAGGTTCAAGTCCTTTCACCTCCAGGAAGCCTCCTCCAACTGGAGCGTAACAAGAGCAAATGTGCAGTCTTTCCCCGGCCTCAGAGCTCAGCGCGGAGGGTTCCCACGCCCGCCAGAGGGCGTCAGAGCGCCTTCCTTGAGAACGGATCTGTGCTGGACAGAGGGCGACGGGCTCCCCAGATTCCCACAGACTCAGGCCATATCACTAAAGGTGTAAAACCCAGGTCAGGGAGGGGACAAGCCTTTGTGCCTTGGACTTGCCAGACCAGCCATAAGGGCCATGGATGCTTCTGGGGCCTGTCCAGGGAGAAGGGCATGGGCCGTTGGTATGAGTCCTGTGGGGCACTGGAGAGTGGGGAGGACCAGGAACTGGTCACAAGGGGGTGGCCATTGGAGTTCAGGGTGTGTCCTGGAGAAGGGGACACTCAGTGGGGGTGGGGGGCGGCGAGAGAGCAATCTCCAAATCCATGCAGTGCCACTGTCATGGGAGAGGGATTAAAACATGGCCTATCAGGGGCAGGGGTCGAGGAAAGGACAGAGCTGGAACCAATCTGGGACACTACCAGGAGGCAGCCCTAAGCTCAGGACAAGGAAGCCCTTTCCATGAAAGAACCATCCAATTCTGTAAATGGCTGCCCATGTAGTGAGCTCCCTATCCCAGGAGCATGCAAGCAGAGGCTGGGTGGCATCTGTTGGGCTTGCGAGAGAGGGGATTTGGTATGAGCTGGGGCATGGACTAGACGCTTTGAAGATTTCTTCTGTTCTCAAGAGTCTGTGATGCAAGTTTCTTCCCCCACGTGCTCCCCCAACCCACCCACTACAGCTCACCAGGCCGGCTCCCTCCCGTGCTCCAGGCGCTGATTTGTGCTTTTAATACCTATTCCACGTACCACATCTCCTCTCTCCCGAGAACCTTCAGGTCTCTAAGGTCTGGGGCCAGGTCTTCCCATTCATTCATTCCCCATTCACTTAGCAAGTCATTCTGAATACCTCTCTGTGCCAGGTGCTAAGGCCCCAGACCAGGCCTGCCCCAGAGGAGTTCACTGTGACAACCAGTGTGACTAGGGCTGGGACACAGGGAAGCACAGAGGCTGTGGGAGCCCAAAGAAGGAACCTTAACTCCTTAACCTAATGTGGGAGTCAGGGAAGGCTTCCTGGAGGAGGTAGCACGTGCACTCTGCCTTGCAGGATGAATACGGCTTCTCTGGGAGAGGAGAGGCACAGAGTGGAGACATTCCTTAGTGTGGGCATGCACGTGTGTGCCTGACTGGGATGGGTGGGGCAGGTGGTCCTGGCTGAAGGCACCATATATACAATCAAATGCGCGTGGGCATGGAAGTGCCTGTTATGTTCAGGGATGGCTGCAGGGAGAGTTGGAGACAGGGGGAACCCCTGGGAAGGCCCATCAGGCAGGGGCAAGACAGAGCAGGTACTCACCGCACAAGCCCTCATCTTCATCCTCGGCGTGGGGACAAGAGCGGATGCCGTCACAGACCCTGCTGGCCGGGATGCAGCTCCTCCGGTCGTGGCACAAGAAGCCTGTCCTGTTCGCCAGTGTTACACAGGCCTGGGGCCCTGAGTGGGCAGGGGGAGGCCCCAGAGGGTCAAGAGTGGTGCTCACAAGGGCATCGCTGCCATCGAACCTGCCTGTGTTCCCTCACCTGAGCCCCACCCTGGGTGGCCTGAGGGGCTGGGGCCGTGGGGAGCATGCTAGACTCGTGCCAGAGATGGGGTTCAAGCCCCAGCTCTACTGCCTGCAGCTCCTTGACCTTGGCAGATGGCCTGACCTCTCTGAGCCTCGGGTTCTTTGTCTGCAAAATGGGGATCATAGCACACACCCCATAGCACTGTTGGGGGATTAAATAAAGCTTTTCTGAGGCTAGGCACAGAACAAAGAATGTGCAGAATAAATAAATGTTCTCTCCTTCATTGAAAACTTAGTTACAGTCTCACGGGAGGCTTCTGTGGACAGTGTCCGGTTCAATGAAGTGGTTTTAATGGTGGGTCTCCTGGTACCAGGTTAGGTTGTCAAAGCTGTCCCAGGGATCACATGTCATAATCCCTTACATCTGGGCACAACTTCACAGTCTGCAAAGCACGTTCATATTTTTATTCTATTGTCCCTCAGTCACCCCTGTGAAGTGTCATGATCAGCCCCCCATGGGGGAGGGGTAGGACACCCACCCTAGGGCTGCCCCAGAGGATTAAAGGAGAGAAAGCAGCAGACAGGCGGGAGGCCGGCCTGGCCACAGCCTGTGCGTGTGCACGTGTGCACAATGGGCGTGGGCGCTGGGTTGTGCGTTTGTGTTCGTGCACATGCGAACCACCTCTCAGCTCCCAGAGCTGCTTGGCTAGTGGGAGGGGGGCCAACTCTTAGGGACAATCACATTGTCACCAACACACACACACATGTGCACATTGATGCACATGTGCTCAAACACAGACATCCGCACCTAGGTGCACAGTCACACACAGACAACAGGCGCACGCACAGTCACACACACTGACACACACACTCCCACACACACGTCCCTGCATACACAACTCCTGCAAGAACGCTCACAGACGTACACAAACACACACAGGTGAGCACACACAGGCACATGACTGTGGCTCCTTAAATATTCACGTCTACCCTCGGTGCCCACGTTCCTGCTCAGGCAGGCAGAGCACTGTGGATTTGACCTCTGACCTTGTCCCCCTACCACTGCCCTGCTAGCTACAGAGCCATCCCTCAGAAAGGTAGGTTTGGTGACATCCCACGCCCAGCTTGATCCCCTTCCCATGGCCCCTGGATGCTGGCTCCCTCCCCAGTGCAGCCTGCGAGGCCCTGGTAACCTGCCCCACCACTGCGCCAGCCCTTCATGCCCACGGGCTCCACGAAGTCCCCGCGTCTTCTAATGCTTCCTCGCTCCCCACAGGGACTCTGCACGTGCTGTTCTCTGTGCCTGGGGTGCTTTTCCTGGCACTGCCCCTACTAACCAATTCCTACCTTCCCTGCATGCCTCAGTCCCCCTTCACCTCCCCAAGGTGTCCGCCCAGACTCCTCGATCAGGTGAGAGCCCATTCCAGACTCTCAGAGCCCCCGAGACCCCTGCCCTGGCTCTCTGGATTCGTGTCCATATCGCTCTCAGGACAGTTAGCTCCAGAGGACAGGGACTGCGCTGGGGGTGTGCGCCACTGACGCTGAGGCTGCAGGGCTGTACTGCACGTGACCCTGTCCTCTGTGCTGGAGGGCAGCACACAGATGGACCTCACCGCCCAGGGTGGCCAGGCCAGGGGAAGAGGAAGTGCAGGGGCTGCAGGGGCTGAGACGAAGCTCCTCACCCAGCCTGTGGGGGGTCCAGGAAGGCTTCCTGGAGGAGGTGACATTGGGTCCTCTCAAGGACTTGTCATAGATATGCAAATGAAGGCTGAGAGATAGGTATACGCCAGTGTGTGCGTGTGTGTGTGTGTGTGTGTGTGTGTGTCTGTGTGTTTGCACTTTAAGGAATGGTCCAAAAGTCACTTAGTGCAGAAGCCAGGCAGGGTCAGGGCTCCCACATCTCTCTGTGCCCCCACTGTCTCCCCACCCTCTCTTGACCACCCTTACCTGGCATGCGTGGTGGCAGTCCAAGGATGGTGGCCAGGGCGATGAGGGCCGCTAGAGTTGCCAGCAGGAGCAGCACGGAGGCCGAGAGACAGGTCCCGCGACGTGAGCAGCAGAGGGGACTGCAGCCTTCTGGGTGGGTGGGAAGCAAGCCCATGGCCGGCAGTGATGGGCAGCAGGTGTTGGGCCCAGGGAGGCCCCTCCCACTCTGTCCCGTATGAGCAGCCCCTCCTCCGCCAGGGTAGGCTAGGGCAGGGAGGGCTTCCCAAGAGGAAGGGGCTCCTAAGTGCTGCACAGTGTGCTCGGTTCTGCCTGTGGACCCACCCCGCCAAGTGCCCATCCCTAGCCCAGGTCCCACGGCTCGGGAGTGGTAAGGGCGGATGACGAGGACCCCATCTCTGCTCCACAGCCCTCCCTCTCCCACCTGCTAAGGGGCAGCCTCCCCAGGACGCAGGGAGAGATGGACACCTGCACATCCGGCCCCAACCATGGGGCAGAAACTACATCAGCCTCTTCATAGCTATTATTTTTATTTTTCAAAACCACCCTTGATTTTATTAATGAGGAAACTGAGGCTCAGAGAAAAAAGGGTCCAGGTCACCCCTTGTAGAGCTGGGATGTGAGTCCACCCTGTTTGATGCCAAAACCCATGCCGTTTCCATGATTCCAACTGATTATCCATTCCAGAGTCTGCCGAGATGCTGGTTGGAATCCCACCTCCACCACTTCCTAGCTGGGCCACGTTGAGTAAGTCACTGCACTTCTCTGTGCCTCAGTTTCCTCATGTGGAAAACGGGGATCATAATAGCTACTTTAGAGTTTGTTAAAAGGATCAGAGTTTGTTGAGTTAATGTCTTAGAATAGTGCTTGGCATGTAGTAAGTGCTGAGTGTGGGCCATTATTAGTGTTTGCTGGGCACCTACGATGTGCCACGCTCTGTTCTAAGTACTGTGGAAATAGCAGTGATGGGAGACGTCCCTGCTCTCATAGAACTGTACTTCGCTCCTTTAATTCTCGCTTGCTTACAAAATAGTGAAAGAACACTTTTTGACAACCTACTAGGTGTCCTGCTCTGTAGAGGGCACAAAAGTAGCTGTGGCTCTGGCCCTTGCGCTCTGAAAGCTCGCGGTTGCGCTTAGAAGGCAAGGCATGGACACACACGAAGGAGAGCGTGCGCTCTGTCCTGTCCAGGCCACAGTTACCCCAGAGAAAGGGGCAGGGGCAGGTCTGATTCGGCCCTGTGATCCCAGGAATGTGACTCCAGAGTCAGGCGCATGGTAGGTATTTTATGAACACACTGTGAATATGGTGACCCAGAGATCCAGGAAGCAAGGGGAGGCCCCCAGTTTGGGTCAGTTTGGGTCATTTCCATTCAATCCACTAACATTTCCAAAGCAGGGTCCGTGGAAGCACGGTGGGATTTCCACGGGTAGGTGAGGGGAGGGCGCAAAGAGACGGCATTCCAGGCAGAGGGCGTGTGGGGACAGTAGGGGCCTGGTCTGGTGAGAGCCCAGGATGTGGGTGAAGGGAGACAACATTAGGAGATGCAGCATAAATCTAAACCCCATCGGCCCCACAGCCCTGGTTGGTGGCTCTCTTGTCGTCAGCAAACACAAGGTAAACTCAGGTAACCAGGGAGACCGCGTGGTGCTGGGCGGGAGAGGCATGTGGCCAGCCAGGGAGTGCTCCTCAAATATTTGTGCAGCACGGGCTGTGAGCAGGTGGGGTCAGGGCAGAAAGCCGTTGGGTGCCAGTCCCCTCCCTGACAGACGGAGAAAAGGAGGCTGTTCTTGCCACAGCCATGCCCGCCATGGGCCAGGAGTTGGACAGAAACAAACGCCTGCGTGGAGCAACCAAGGCACAGGGGCTTTGCAGCCAGAGGGACCTCAGTTCGAATTTGAACTCTGCCCCCAACCTCCCCGCTGTGTGACGTTGGCCTGGTTACCCAACCTCTCTCAGCCTCAGCTGCCTCTTGTAATTGCCCCGTAACAGGCCCCTCTCAGAGCTGTCCCGAGGACCGAAAGAGACCACACAGCGCCCGGCTCACCATAGGGGCTCGAGCCTTTACAGCCGTTGTTGTCACCCCGCTCTCTGGGTCTGTCATCACTGGTCACATGTGGGCCAGGCCAGGGCACGTAAGAGATGCTCAATAAACGTGTGTTCTGTCCTTCCTCTATTCCGTCAAGGTAGAGAGAACTGTCCTGGTCGCACAGTGAGTCAGCGGCACAGAGAGGGGCTGAATAGCGTGTCACTTTATCCCCCAGAGGGAAAGAAAATTGCCCAGGTCGCCCCTGCGTCAGCACTTTGGGCCCTTTTCTCTGTGTTAGGGGCGGGCAGTGAGGTGGGCAGTGGTCGGGAGGCGCCGGGGAAACTGCACGGAGAGGAGGAAGAACCCCGCAAACAGGTGACTGTCAACACAGCTGCCCAGGAAGCTGGGAGCAGATGACATCAACATGGGGCAGAGGTCTGGGTGACAGTGGGAGCCTGGAACCCGCTTTGTGGCCCACTGCCCAGAGACCGGGGAGCCCCCGCTGGGGGTGGCCGAGCCCACACGCCCTGGCCCTCCAGTTCTTTACCTGCCCCTCCGGGGACGGCTTTGGTTCCAGCAGCTGCATTGCCATGATGTCCCTGCCCGAGAGAACACAGTGACGGTGGGCTCAGGTGGGGGAGGTCCCAGGGTGTTGGACCGCAGGGTTTTTCAGAAGAGGTCACCGAGAGCCTCAGGAGGAACGACAGGTCCCGCGCAGCCCAACACGCTGAACGCCCCAGGCTCGCCACGCCTGCTTCACCGTCCACGTGCTGCCCGTGCCCGGAACGCCTTTTCCTTTCCTGTCCCACCGGCGCGGGCAGCTTCCCCTGATGCCCTCCTCCCCACAACGCTGACGCTCTCCCTCGGCCTCCCTCCCAGCCCTGCACCTGAGCTGTGTAGCTGGGTCCCCTGCTGGGTCCCCTACAACCTGGCAGTGGGCCCCAGGGCAGGGTGGGCGCTGCCCTGCCTCAGTCTCTCTCGTATCCCTCCTACTCCCCCAGGGTTCGCTCTCTCGAGGGCAGGAGTCTGGTCAGCCCAGCAGGCTCTCACCTGGGGGAAGATCTTGTTCATGTCTCCAGGGACTGGGGCCGGGTACAGAGAACTCAGCGCAGGTTCCTTGCCTTGTCACCCGGGCAGCCTAGAGGAGGGCTGGGAGGAGGCCTGGCCCAGGCTGCACCCTCCCTTGCGGTCAGTCCCCTCCCTGCTGCCTCCCAAGCAGAGACAATCCCTGCTGGGGCCAGGCATTTCCCAGCTCTGCAGTCTGACAGCAACACTCCGAGGTTGGAACCCTCATCCCATTCTACAGATGAAGAGCCTGAGGTTCAGAGAGGGAGAAACTGTCCAGAGTCACACAGTAGGAGGGAGGGGTAAGATTTAAAACCAAGAACTTTTCAGGTTGTGCTTTTTCCTCTACATTAATGATGAGAAGGGGCTGGGTGATGGCTCAAGCCTGTAATCCTAGCTCTCTGGGAGGCCGAGGCAGGAGGATCGCTTGAAGTCAGGAGTTCGAGACCAGCCTGAGCAAGAGCGAGATCCCGGTTCAACAAAAAATAGAAAAATTGGCCAGGTATGGTGGCACGCTCGCTGGAGTCCAGGAGTTTGAGGTCGCGGTGAGTGATGATGACACCACTGCACTCTAGCCAGGGCAACAGAGCGAGACTCTGTCTCAAAAAAAAAAAAAAAAAAAAAGACCAGAAGGGAGGATTTCAGGCCCCTAGCTATGCGAAGATGCAGGCAGAAATATCCAGGATTAATGTTTCAGTGGCTAGAAAGCAGGAGTCATTTTCTCATTGATGTTCTTTGTTCAACTAAATAGGTAATCTAGGTTGAAAGAATATGCGTTTTACACTAAGATTATAAAGCAAATATAATTTTAAATTACTCTTTTAAAAAACACAGCAATGTGCATTTTAATTTTCCCCAGATGGTGCCCGACGTAGGGCAGGGGGTGCGCTGGCTGCTTCCCTGAGCAACCCTGTCTATCCACGCAGCAGGTTGCAGTTTCCCCAGCCGCCTGCCCCACTGCTGAGGAGACCAAGGCCCTGGAGGCTTAAGGGACGAGTCCAAGGACCTGCACCAAGGGAGGAGGAGAGGTGCCCACTTCCAGAAACGAGCTCTGGGGTTGCAGGGAGGGTCCCCCTGCAACTTGCCTCTGATGCCCATAGATTCTCCAACCTGGGATCAGCCTTCTTTTTTGCACTGGGAAATAAAATGTTGAATCCATGGGAGGCAGGGGTGTGGGATGCGCAGATGCAGGGGCAGCACTCAGGGGCAGCAAGTAGTGTGGGGGAGAGCTGAACTCCAGGCCAGGAGAACGGAGTTCCCATGAGGGCCCGCCGCTGGCTCTGGTTCGGGCAAGTCCCTCATTTTCTCTGGGTCTGAGTTCCTTCACCCATAAAATAAAGGCAGAGACTACTAGATGGGGGGATTGTTTTAGTTTAGGGTTCTCCAGAATCAGACCTCGAGACAAGATTTGAGGGCAAGTAGATTTAACTAGGAATGATCACAGGAAACCCTGGTCGGGAGGGAGGGAGGGGACAGGGCAGGGAGGGATCCAGCAAGGGGCGTGTTACCAAGCAAGCTCCATGGGGCAAGTGGCATCGAATCCTGCTAGGGCATTTGGGAAGCCAGGGGAGAAGATGCCCCTCAGGGTTTCTGCACTCCAGGCGGGGAGAACTGGGGTATTTGTCCCCCAGCTCCTGCTGGTCATTGGCAGAGAACAGGCAGAGGGTGTCAATTCCTGGCACCACTGGCCTGCCCTGGGCAAGGCGATGCCAGCGTTGGCAGTTGCAAGCTAGGCTGACGTGTCCCGGCATGGAAGGGTCAAAGGATATGGGCAGGGCGGGGCAGTGACGGCGGCACGGGTGTAAGACAGGAGATCGCGTCAGACGTGATGACCATTTGCCATTCCTGGGCCGCTTCATGCCCGGTAGGCTCCGCCCTTCCTTGACTCTGTGGTTCTTTTTGCTCCTTTATGATAAAGATGCCCCTTCCTCTGCACTCCTGCTCCAGGCCAGGCCCAGCCACATCCGGCTGTGCTGGAGGCGTTGCATCTACCCAGGGCTCAGGCTGTCACCAAGAGCCCTTGAGGATAGGGCAGCAGGGGGTCTTGGCAAGACATAGAAGAGGCCCTGGTGCCTCGATCCTGAACTTCCTGGAACCACAGCCCCTGTGATTCACACCCCGACCCTCAAGGGAAGAGGATGATGGAGGGCGGCCAGCTGATATTTGCTGAGCAGCGACCACGCTCCAGGCACTAGGCCGGCCACTGCGCACACATCCCTACCTGATCCTCACAACTCTGTGAGATAGGTAAGGCTCTTACACCCACTTGGCAGATGGGGAAAGTGAGGCTCAAAGAGGTTAAGTAACTTGCCCAAAGCCACACAGTGAGTACATGGCAGAGCTGAGACTTGATCCCGGGCTAGTTTCGACCCCAGGCCTGTGGACCCGTGGGGTTGATTGACAGTCTGCTTTGTGTATGAGAGTTCCTGTTCATCACGTCTCTGCCGACACTTAGTGCCATCAGACTTTGTGACTTCCAGCAGCCTGATGGCTGTGAAGTACCATCACCGCTCTCTGCTGTTATGACTTGCAGTCGTCTTTCCGCGCAGTCTTGCTTTCAGTGTGTCTCGTTTTGAAGCAAGGAGAATGATGAGCGGTGGATGAGGAGTTCTAGCAGCGGTGCAGGGGAGTGGCTGTGCGAGGGTTAGAGGAGGAAATTGAAAGGGTTGGAGACAGGGCTGCCAGGGCCCTGCAGGGAAACCCTGATCCTCCAATCGGCAGAGCAAAAGGGACCACGGGCTCAATGGGTGCCATGGCCCATTTTACAGAAGGGGAACTAAGGTCCGGAGAGGGGAGGGGCCAACAGAGGTCGGTGTCCTGACCCAGAGAGCACTCCTTCCCCTGCAGCAGGTGACCCCAGGACTATTGGCTTGTGCAGCCTCGATTCTTTTTTAACCTCACCTTCTTCCTCACCTAGGGGAGGGGCCCTGGCTGCCGACCCCAAGTGCCCCGGCAGCTGTTCCTGAAGGGCACCGCTTGGTGCTCGGTGCTCGGCCATGGCAGCCCCTCCTCCTCTGCTTCCTCCTCTCTTTCTGAGTAGGTGGGATTTACTCCACGGGCTCTTCCTGCTTGTTCTTGTCCTAGCGTGAGGCAGTTGTTGGGATGGTTACATCACAGAGAAGAAAGGGCTTGGGCTGCATGTAAAACCTCCCCCTCCCGCTGCTGGGCTCCCTTGGCCTTGGCTGGGGCCCCTGGGCTGGGGCCGGTTGCGCCAAATGGATAGTCCACATGGATGCACCTCTAGCTATGTGGTCTTGTATAGGTCACTTAACCTCTCTGAGCCTCGGCTTTCCCATCTACCTGTCTAAATTTCTTTTCCCCTCAGTCCTAGAGAAAGGCAGGACCCCATGGGGTGGGCCTTTTTGTCCCTCCCACCCCTCCACCCAGCACCAGGCCAATCCCTCTTTTCGCTTGGTCCAACATCCTTCTCCTCTTTGTCCTGCCCCCAGAAAAACATTTCAAAAACTTAAATACAGAAAAATAGGAAGAATAATGCAACAAATTATCATGGAGTTAACAAATGTTAACACTGAGTCATTTCTGCTTCAGATTTTTCCCTACTAAGTACAGCAATATTGAAGGCGTCCTTTGTCCATCTTCCCCTCCCACTCCAGAGTCAACCAGTCTCCTGATGCCATGTATGCGTCCAGTGACTGGTTTTTATGTTTTTACTACATGTGTGTATATGCATGAAAACAATACAGTATCGCCTTTACTGTTTTAAAAATTCATTTACATAAATATCACCATAGTGTGCATATCTCTCCTGCTCTTTACACACACACACACACACACACACACACACACACATCTAGAATCACATGGTAGGAGCATCTTCAATTTTCCTAGTTATTGCCAAACTGCTCTTCAAGGTGGCTATACCAATTTGTGCTCCAATGAGCAGTGTGTGACAATTCCTGTCTCCCCCATCTCACCAGCCTTTGAAATTGTCAGACTTCCTGACACCGGCCAGTCTTTTAGGCATGGAATGATATGTGGTTTAATTTTCACTTCCTAGTTAATCCTACTCTTACCACCAATTGCTAACATTTATTATTACTTTTGCCACATGCTGTCTACATGCTCTATGCATGTGAACTCATTTAGTCCTCCAAACCACAGGAAACAGGGACTATTATTGTCTCCATTTCACACATGAGGAAACTGAGGCACAGAGACATTACATTACTTGTCCAAGTTTCACAGCCAAAAAGTGGCAGAGCCAGAGTTCAGACCTGGCTGGCTGAAGAATTCACTCTTATCCTACCTGTGACCTCACTGCTCAGAAGTGTGGTCTGTGAACCAGCAGCATCCACATCGCTTGGGAGCCAGTTAGATGTACAGACTCTCAGGTCTCACTCCAGACCTACCAAACCAGAGTCTGCATTTTGACAAGAAAGCCAGGAGATGTGAATGCACATTGAATGTGAAAAGCCCCACCCTGCCCTGTGCTGTCATGCAGCTCCACTTTAAAATGTCTTGGTCACATGGATTCCTCCCTAGTGAATTGCTTTTTCATATCTGTTGCCCATTTTTCTATAGGTGGTTTGCCTTTTTCTTATTGATTTATAGATTTATGTTGGATTTGAATCATTTGTTACATGGGTTACAAATCTCTCTCACAGCCTGTGGCTTGGCATTTGCTTAGAGTAAGTTCTGCTGGCTCTCTCTATCTTTCTAAATCCATCGTTCTAGTCCAGAACCAGGTAAAAATCTCATTCTATGAAGTTGCCTTTGATTTTCTCTCTTCCCCTGGATTTACTGTTCCTTATATTCCTTATCCTGCATGTCTTCATCTGAGTCTGGCTGTGGCTATGGGAGACCCACAGGACATGAGATCAGCAAACCCCAGCTTGAGTCAGACAGATCTGGCTTTTTAATCCTGCCTGTGCCTAATTAATACCTATTAATTTAAGGTGGCATGTCTCAGACTAAGGCTTAGTGTCCTCATCTGAAAAATGGGGATAAGAATACTTAATTTAGAGTTATGGATAGGATGAAGTGACTGCACATATGTGAATGTGCTTTGCACCCTTTGAGAGTGGAATATTGTTTCTGGTTGTCTTGGTCTGTTTCTAATGACAGAAAGATCTTCTTGAGGGCTGGGACTGCTTCTCAGTCCAGGCTCCACAATGGACAATGCTAAGTGGGCACCGCAATTAGACTGACCCAGGGACCTGAGAGATCTGCATCTAGCCCTGCATAGAAATGGGGCCCTGTCCCTGCCACAGGATTTATCACTCCTTCCCTTTTCCTTCCATAACTCTGGGATTTCCTCTCCTCTCTGAGACTGTTTCCTCTACTGTAAAATGGAGATGGCAAACCCCACCCTGCTTTCCTAGAGGGATGCTGTAAGGGGCATTTAAGGTGATACTTGAGAGTGCTATAAAGGGGCTTTGCAAATGTCAACGAGGAATCAACTAAAAAAACCCCAATTGTGACTTGTCTAAGTAGACACTTTTACAAGATAGCATTTTAATACTGTTTAATGCAGATAATCCAAATTTTATTAAACTTTATATAAGCATTATGAAATTAACAGATTTGGAGCTCCAGTAACGATGGCATGATGGCACACCTGGCGGTAACATTAACAAGAGCTTTTGTTGGAAACTTTCATTTCCAATCAGGTGCTGATTTCTTTCCACCCAAGCCTCCAATTATTGCTGTTCTAATATTGCAAAAAAAAAAAAAAAATCAAGTATGAAAAGCACACAAGAGGCAGTAATAAAATCTGCCCAACAATTTATAATTGAACAAGAAAAAAAATTTACTCTTAAAATCAGGAAGCAAAATTAGACCACCTCTAAACCAGGGGTTTGGTGAACATGGATGGGAAAAAAATAAAATCTTTACTTTCACCAACTTCCAACTGAAATACAGCATTTCCTTCAATTATGAATGTAGGCAACAATCCGTAGTAGTACAAGCAGTAGCTGTGACTTTAGCTCCAATAGAAATCACAGACATTTAGATATTACAGTTGTTAACAGAGATTTCAAAATTATTAATTTGAAATTACAGTAGTTTGGAAGCATCACTCAACCTTATTTTATGTATCACAAAATTTTGAAAATATTTTAATAACTATATTTTATTATATTAGTTTCCTTTGCAATCCTTCATATTTAGTTTTATGCATTTGAAAACATTATTCTGAGAAGGGGTCCATAGGCTTCATTGGATCACCAAAAAAGGTTAAGAACCCCTGTTTGAAACAAATAAGTCATTAATATCACAGGAAGAGAGTATTTAATAGTGAAATATATGAAGCTGACTCAAACAGTAACACATTTCAGGAAAGGTCTATAAACTGGGCTTCACAATTTAATAATTGCAAGGAGTCAGAAAGTCCATACTAATTATTCAATCTAGCTCCCCTAGAAGGCTTTATTTCCCACTATCCTAATCTTTATCATTGTATGTACCCTCACCCCGGACTCTGTAACACTTATGTAGTCCAGGAAACAAAGACAAAAAGAAAACTCATGTTGACCATGCTCAGATACAAACACAACATTCTGAGCAACTGGACACCTGGTGGGAGGGGCTCCTGAGCACAGTGAGTTCCTACAGACTAGATGGCAAATCTAGAATTAGAGGACGATGGTAAGTTGACCTAGCATTGTAGTTTAAAAGTATAGCCCAACAGGAAGAAGTCTGGTGAGAAGCAAGGGATCCATGGAGCAGCCTTCCCAGTTTGCTTGGCAACACTCAGATTGTGACCAGGACCCAGAGACCAGCCCTAGGCTTACCCTCCAAACAATAATGTGGAAAGAGAGAGCCTTATAGATAAGAGCTTGAACGTATAAATAAAGTGAAGGGAAATAGAATTACTGGGCATTAAACAAACGAAAACTATGGGCCAAAGATACCAGTGGGCTCTGGACTTGCCCCCTCTGGTCTTCCTTCCACATTGCTGTCCAAGTGAATCACTGCAACACTGTAACTCTTGCTTAAAACCTTTCAATGGCTCTCCACTGTGCTCAGGGTCAAGTGCAGGTCCTTTATTATCTTGTCTGTCTAGCCCCATCTATTGCTGTGCTTTTGCATGCCATCTCAGCCTACTAAAAAATTTGAAACTATGCACCCTCCTGCCCTAGGTCTTTGAGCACACCGTCCCCACTGCCTAAACACTGCTCCTTGTATTTTGCTTGGCTTTCCCTTTTCCTCCAGGTTGAAGCTTGGCTATCACTTCCTTCCAGAAGTTAGAGGTCCTCCTATGGGCTCCCATATACTCAATGCTTATCTGGTCGTAGCACTTACCACATTAATAACAGTCTCCTTTACACGCTGACCAACTGGAGTCAGGCACTGGGTCTTCCTGTGCACCTAGCACAGGGTCTGGTGCTCAGACTCTTAAGTGGTTGGTGAATAGTTAACTGTGGATCTATAATAGGGTATCTGGGCAATATCACTGCCTTGGTGTGGTGGTGGCAATTAACTAGAAAGTTCTAGATCGAAGATTCCCAACATGTGGTCCTAAGACATCTAAGAGTCCACAAAAATTATAATGGAGCTTTTTCATATATTTACAAAATCATAATAGAAATGGCTCATTTAAGAAAACGGAGACAGACTAATAACAGGGCAACTGTTTGCTTTTGGCTGGAATATTGGCTCAGACAATACAGGATTTTATGTGCCACTTAGCAGCTCAGATTGCCCGATGATGCATCATAGGAATTTCTGAGACAAGACAGAACAGATAGGCCAGGCGCAGTGGCTCATACCTGTAATCCTAGCACTCTGGGAGGCCGAGGTAGGCGGATCACTCAAGGTCAGGAGTTCGAAACTACCCTGAGCAAGAGCGAGACCCATCTCTACTAAAAATAGAAAGAAATTAATTGGCCAACTAAAAACATATAGAAAAAATTAGCCAGGCATGGTGGTGCATGCCTGTGGTCCCAGCTACTCAGGAGGCTCAGGCAGGATTGCTTGAGCCCAGGAGTTTGAGGTTGCTGTGAGCTAGTCTGACGCCACGGCACTCTAGCCTGGGCAACAGAGTGAGATTGTCTTAAAAAAAAAAAAAAAAAAAAAGAACAGATAATCTGGCAATTCCTGATTACCAAAAAATATATTAATACCATAAATAAAAGGTGCCCATGACGTGTTAGGAACAGATTTGGAATCTGGGCCTAGATCATGCATTAGTAATTGCCTGAATTAGTATGTCTCTTAGATCAGGGACTTGAACCAGGAAGAACCTTAGGAGTCTGTGAGGTTTGAACTAAAGACCCAAGGGTCTTGAGAATTTGCCTAGGACCAAGACGCGATGCTCAAGAAGATGCTTTCTGTGCGATAAGAAAGAAGATAATGCCTGTCTTATGAAAACGAAGAGCTAAGCAAAGCTGGGCCCATCTAAGGGCAAAACCATTACCTTGGGAGAAGTGGCCTGGAGGCTCAGTTTTGTTGCTTTGGTTGGGATTTTCAAGATCAGAAACACTTTTATATTGTATGCCTTTTGGAGGGATAATTTTTCTTTTCTTTTCTTTTTTTTTTTTTTGAGACAGGGTCTCAGCTCTGTGACCTGGGCTAGAGTGCAATGGCATCATTACAGCTTACTGCAACCTCAAATTCCTGGCCTCAAGTGATCCTCCCCGCCTCAGTCTCCCTCTTTTTTCTTTTTAAAGTAAAACCTTTTTTGAAAATATCAATTTGGTTTAATCATGCTAAAATAAAAAGGAGACAAATGTTTGAGTGCCTACTAAACATCAAGAATGACTGGGTATTTCCACATATAAGTAATTGTGTCTTATAAACAAGTGGAGAAATAATGTCTAAACTTGGTTCAATACTTTCAAGAGGAATGAAGGCATATTTCTCAGGCATATTTCATTCAGGAAGCAAAGAGAAACAAAGCCAAGGGAAGGCGGAAGAATATAAGGCAATTATACAGTTGCTGCTTCTCATCTAGATATTTCTTTGCATTGTTTTTTTTAATAAGGGAGGCCTTTTCTAACAGTGGGCTGACTCCTATAAGGCAGCAGCTTTCTGTATATTTCCCCTCAGTTAGCTTCACTGGACACATTACAGTTACACCTGTGCCTGGTTAGGGACCCTAAGTATGCACTACTGATGGGAGACAAGCCAACAGGGCTTTTTTTTGTTTCTTAAAGGTAACTCCAATCCATTCCCCACATTTTTTTTATAGAGTTCCCATGTTTTCTCACAAAAATAAGAAAGAGACAATGACTGCTTAGACTTCCTCTCTTCCCCATCTGGATGTGTTCACAACTTTCTAACTCTTCAAACAGCCCTACTGCAGTTGTCAGCAACGCCCTTGTGATTAAGGAAAGTATTGGTCTGCAAATTTAACATTGCATGGTTGGATGCGGTGGCTCACACCTATAATCCTAGCACTTTGAGAGGCTGACGTGGGAGGACTGCTTGAGGCCAGGAGTTTGAGACCAGCCTGAGTAACATAATGAGACATCTGTCTCTACAAAGAATTTAAAAATTAGCCCGGCACAGTGGCACAGGCCTGTAGTCCCAGCTGCCTGGGAGGTTGAGGCTGGAAGATGGCTTGAGCTCAGGAGTTTGAGGTTGCTGTGAACCATGCACCCTAGCCTGGGCAACAGAGTCAGACCCTGTCTTAAAAAAATAAAAAATTCCATGCTATAATGATACTAAATCTTATTAAGATTCTGGTATATTATGTTACCTGATTTCACTCATATTTTGAGAGCTTGTTTGGAGGTTCTAGCAGGGGGGTGCAGGTACTTGTATACCCTTGACCAAGAAGACCGGTCCT
>CAUYPO010134668.1:0-15518 GCA_963574435.1 Cheirogaleus major
TTTTTAAACAGGGAGTCAGTTAACTGTCCCTCAGACCGTTGGAAGGCCAGACTATAGTTTAAAAAAAAAAAAACTATGAATAAATTCCTATGCACACTGCACATATCTTATTTTGAAGTAAAAAAACAAAACGGGCAAAAACACCTGGTGGTAAATGTCCAGATAAATGTCCTCAGTAGGCTGCATGTGGCCCGCGGGCCATAGTTTGAGGATGCCTGTGTCTACTGGTTAAAAGAGCCACAAAAGCTGCAGTTTCAAGGGGAGGGGGTCATACACCACTACCTCTCAACGGGAGGAGTGTCAAAGTAACACTGTATGAAAAGCTTATTGGACAGGAGATACTGTTGTACCCATCTTTGAAAAATATAATCTGCCACGTTGCAAGCCTTATAGGGAAGTTCCAGATACAATCGGGCATTTGAATAGACTGACAGAGTTATTAACTTAGGAATCATCATTAAGTATATAAAGGGCAATTGAAGCCACTGCAGCAGGTGATATCACTTAGGGAAAGAGGCTAGAATGCGAAAGAGACAGGCCTAAGAGGTCACTGTGATGAACTCTGAAATTTAAAAACCAGGCCAGCAAAGAAATGTTTAGAGAGGTAGGAGGAATTTTAGAGTACTGTATTGCAAAATCAAGAAAAAGGGTATTCAGAGAAAGAAGAGGTGTTCATTTCAGGAGTAAATGCTGACAAATTAAGTAAAATGATCATAGAAAGTGGTTCATTGGATTTAGCAATGTGGAGGTCATTAATGATCTTCAATGGCATGCTGGGCACAGAAACCAGACTACAGTAGTTGAAAAAGGGAATAAGCATAGTTCTGGAGGGAGATGAGAAGAAAAGCACAAAAGAAGGGATTAGCATTGAGTAAGAGAAGAAACATCCCCAGGACTGCAGGGAAGGAATTTAGGATGAGCACATAGGTGTGAAGGCAGGCTACTGAGGGAGTTTATGCTTAAAAGTCTCAGTAAAAGTTATTTGTTGAGAGAGAAGTAAAAGGAATAGCCGTCAGCATCTGAGGAGCACTCTGAAAGCTTGTTACAGAATGAAAAACAGACGTAGTCTTTGCAAACCTATAGTGTATGATCCATGACTTTTAAGATTTCATTGGAATCGATCTTCATTTCTTACTTGTTTAGGCAAAAATAAAAAGAAACACAAACCCATTTTACTTTCTATTTAAAATTTAATAAAAGATTAAAGAATATCAGATTCTAACACCAAGTGAATATGGGAATCATAGGAAAACCATGGTTACTTGTTGCATCCTACCATCAGTTATAAGCCATCTACCCTAAAGAAATCTAATTTTTAAATCCTTCATTTAATTTATTACTTTATCAAATTGTGGTTGAGGTGAAGAGAGAGATAGGAAAGACCTAAAAGTAAAAGACTGCAGATTTCTTTTCAATTTTACCCATTGCAGGAAACAGATATCTTATACAGTACTATACTTACTACGACCTTTTCAAATAACATAGTTATTTTTAATATTATGCATGAGACATTACTGTATCATATATTTCTCCTGTAATTGGTCTACAATGGTAAAGCAGCATGGGTTCCTTCTCAGACAAGATTCTTGTGAAAATTTATTTTAGGCTCAAAGATCAAGAGTGATCTCAATAGACAATGATTCCATGGCAGATGGCTCTTTGGTAAGGGAAAGAAAGTAAAGACCGCAGCATCATGTGAAAATGGACTCCTGTTCAACAAAAATGGAGCTTATCCAATTATAATGGAAATAGAGAACAGAGTTTCACCTTATCTTAGACAATGACTGTGACCAGCTCTATGTCTTGCTATACCAGGTTGAACCAACATAGACCTAAGTTGGGCATAAATGTAAATTTCTGGTAAGAAAAGTAAACAGACACAGAAAAAGATATTAGTGATACTGTTACTGAAGTCACATATCTTCCTTACCCTGGGTTTTCTAAAATAGATATAATACTGCTGCAATGGCTATAATTACAAAATATGATTATATATAATAATGTTATTTTCAAGTCTAAACAGATGGCCCATAGCAACTCTGCTTTCCTAATCCTATTATTCCTAATTTCATTAAACTAAAATTTGTATATTACATGTCTTTACCAGGTCTGCCCACTTAAGATGCAGTCATCATAACAAAAGTATTATGCTCTGGAATTTAATTTGACATAGTTATATTTATTACAATGTAGATATTCTTAAATTACATAGGTACTAAAAGACTGGGTTGGTATTTCAGGTGATTTGAGGGAGAGGAATAACATGCTTGGCAAGAAGTGTCTTCTGTCAGGTTTAGATTTTAACTAATAATTTCTGATAAAGAAAGACGTTTAGCTTGCACTGTTTATATGCATTTGTTGTATGTATATTAGGGGTATCCAGTGAACCTCAGTAGAAGGAGATTCCTCAAGTAAGAGGCCATATCTCTTTATTTAATACTAAAACACTTTGCC
The DNA here is from genome assembly GCA_963574435.1 of Cheirogaleus major. Taxonomy (NCBI): domain Eukaryota; kingdom Metazoa; phylum Chordata; class Mammalia; order Primates; family Cheirogaleidae; genus Cheirogaleus; species Cheirogaleus major. The sequence goes on from CAUYPO010134668.1 coordinate 2,455, forward strand.
TAGCAACATGAAAACAGAAATTTCCAGGAAGAACCAAAAAAAAATTTTTTAATGGAATTTATAAGAATCCACTTCCATACCCATCAGCAATAAACTGCCATTTTGAAATGTAGCTTAAAATAAGTTAAAAAGGTATCTAGAGATAGACTGCCTATTGTGATTTTAATGTCTTAATATAGTAAAGAAATATTTGATAACCCAATCCTCTTAGAATTGTCCCCCTAACAATCCCACAAATCCCACAAAACAGTCAAAAATAACAGTTCTCTTTTCCTGTTATGCAGTCTTTGTTGTTATGAGTAAAAACAAATAATATCGAACACTTTAGAGTGCTTACTACTTGCCAGACACTGTTCAAAGTTCTTTGAGTAAGTAGGAGCAATGGATGTTGGTCCACCTTTCCTAATATTTGTAATTTAGCTTAATCTGATGATATCAAGTGACCTGATTCATATTTTGTCTCCATCCCTCATTATTAATTATGAACAAGAATTATGGGCAGTTGCCAGCAGTTGGTACTTCAACCAAAAATGTTTGGTACACAGATGCATTGAAAATACTATTATAATGCAAACTCCTCCACTAAAATATATATTCCTTAAGGGCAAGGATCTTGTCTGTCTTGTTCTTCACCATGTTTCCTGTGCCTAAAATAATGTTCAGTCCAAAGTAGGTGCTTAGGAAGATATGCAAAATAAAATGAATGAATGAGTGTATCACAAATGTGCAAACTCCTGAAAGTTACAAAGCTTACAGGGGTTCCTTGTTTCTCTGTCATTGCATATTCTGCATATGGGAGTTAAATGTACATTGAATAGAAGGGAAGGGGATTAATCTACAATAAATCTTTAAACTAGAGAGCTATTCCATATTTGGATTTCAAACCATAATCCCTATCTCTTTGGTTATTTTATTGTTGAGGCTTGTCCTTGGTTTACCATAGCATATCATTAGTAATTCAAGCTCCCAATTTTCCATTTACTGGTGAAGATACTACTCTGGAAAGAAAAAAAAAAAAATCTTGCTGAACAATAGGGACATCTGCTGGCTAAAATGACATGCTTCTATCCTTAAAATATTGCATTGCTGGCTAAAATGACATGCTTCTATCCTTAAAATATTGCATTGCATTTAGATGGACAAGATTTGGGCAATAAAGCTGGAGTAATACCAAACATATGACATTGTGTTAAAATAACCTCCTTCCACTTGAATAATAATAAAAGGTGACATTTTATTCCAGAATTGTCCAAATAGTGACACCATCTGGAAAAAGACTGCACTCTCCTTAGTCAGTAGCTATTGCAAAAGAATAGAAATGGGTAGCTTTCAGATCTTCTGGCTTAAAACACTTAATTATCTTTGATATCAACATTTAAGTGTTTACTAACTTAAGGTACTATGTCATATGCTAGCAAGCCAAATCTATGACATGGCAGAGGTGACAGATGATCCATCTCTGTTTTATCTGGGCATATGCTGAGCTCCAGTCTTAGAGGAGTAGGAATATATTTAGCCTTAAAAAAGAAGGAAATTCTGCAATATGTGACAACATGGGTGAACCTTGAAGAAATTATGCTAAGTAAAATAAACTAGTCACAGAAAAACAAATACTACATGATTCCAATTATATGAGGTATCTAAGAGTCAAATTTATAGAATCAAAGAGTAAAATGGTGGTTACCAGGGACTACGTGGAGGGGTGATGAGCAGTTACTAATCAACAGGCAGAAAGTTTCAAGCAAGATGAAAAAGCTCTAGAGACCTGCTGTATAACACTGTTCCTATAGTCAACAATAATGTATTGTACACTTAAAAATTATGAGGATAAGTCTCATGTTAAGTGTTCTTACCACAATAAAATAAATTTTTTTTGAAAAATTCAGGGAACATTTGCAAGGGATTTAACCTACCACTTACCAGTGCTGTGCTTTCACCATTTTATAAATATAATTTAGCCCAGCTGCTTGCTGCAAATATGTTCTTTCTCGCACTAGCCGAACTAATGCCTTCCCACCTTCCACCCACTACTATGGTTATTTCTCTCATCTTTCTAATCTCTGCTTAAATATCTTCTCAGAAAGGCCTACTCTGAACTCCCTATGTAAAGTTCACTTTCAGACTTTCAGAACACCCAATTTGTATCTTTCTGAGAACTTATAAAAAGTGGCAATTATTAATCAGTTTACCAATATATTGCCCCTCTCCCTTTTGTGCTAGACTATAAAGGAACTGGTCTTTGAGTCAGGTCCAGATGTTCTCCCAATTTAGTAATGTAATTGAACTGTTTTGTTTTGCACACCAAAATTACAAGGACAGAATGAAAACTTGTTATCCTCACTGGCAGGGAGTTATCAGAAGCCTTAGCTCCCCATTCCTCTAACTGGAAGAGGAACCGATTTTTGTTACACATCAATTTATAGGTCTCAGTCAAAGATCTAGTGCAAAAGAAAAAGAAGAGGGTATGAAAAGGTGGTGACCAGGTGGAGGTATTAAAACAAGTGTGAAGAGACACAATGTGGAGGGCAGGAAAAGGGTTAAAATATGGAGTGCCATAAGGCCCAGAGGAAAGTCTACAAGAAGAATCTGAGACAGAAGACCACCTGCAAAAGTCTGGTGTGTGGGCCTAACAAGGCCTGTCTGTTCATGCCTCTATTAGCATAGGAATCTCCATCAGCTTTCCAGAAGTTCTGGAAGTTTCAGTGGAGACCCATCAGCTGTATTAACAGGACTCAGAGACTGTAGAAAGAAAATTACTCAGTAACTGTACTTTTCTTTCACTCTGAACAAGTCTTTACAAACACATATCTTTTTCTGAATTATTCCATATAGTGCATGAGATAATCATGAAACAGAACCCACTTCTCAGTATTTGAGACACTTTCATATCAATATATCAACCTTTCATAACAGAAAGGCAATTTCATCAACATCCAATCACTGATGAGGCTCATGAAAGTGTTATAAAAAATCTGGCATCCAACAGAGTAAATTATAACTAGCAACTGCAGTAAATATCATAACTATGCTACAAATACATTTATAATACAATAACTACTGTGTGGGATAGAAATATTTCTCATATCCAGGTGCCCCTCTAAGGGAAAATAAGAAATATTTATTGTGATTTTCCTACAAAACATTTAATTCCTAATTAGGTACATCCTAGGATAATATTTAAGATCTCATGCATTCCCTAAGTATACAATGACTAAGTAGTGAGGTAGGGATAACCTAGAAGCATAACCGCAGAAAGTTGCTCTAGGAGTCAAATTGTGTTATGGATAGTCTGTACATTGATTATTCAAGCTAATTATTATAATAGAATTACTTTTTAAGGTATATATTTAATATTAAGCTAATATTAAAATACACTTGTCTTCCCACGTACATACCAACTGACCTTGGGAAAAGGAACTCACCTAGAAAGGGAGAATTTTATTACGAGGATATCCTGGACTATTTTAACGGAATTAACAGCAGAGTGTAGGCTGACCTAAGATTTTGCAGAAGAGAATAAGCACCCAGATTATAATTGCGATGGCACCACTTTATGCCTTAGTGAAAAGAATCCTATATGGTTATGCTTCATGAAAAATGTGGCTAATTAAGAACCACCTTCTCATAAATGTTAATGTCAACAATTTTGCATATGTAATTATTTCATTAGAACTGTTCTGTGAGTAGTTTTATTGCTTTTCTGGTTCAGGGGTTTATTAGTTTCTATTTTTAATGCTTACTACATATGTCAGGCTCTGTGCAAAGTATGTGGTCTACATTATTCTGGAAGGTAAATCTTATTACTCTCATTTTTCTAAGGTAAATGAAGCTTGGACAGATGAAGTGCCACATCCACTATTAAGCAATGGAGCCAATATTCACACTCAGGTCTGTCTCTAATGTCTATACATAAACATTATTATATGCTCATTAGAAAATGGAATGATATATGCCACAACTCCAATAGAATGCAGAGTACCACAAATTGGTAATAAAGTTGCCAAAGACAGTAAAATGCTGCTTCTGACATTTATTTCTGAAAATTGGTCAAACATGTCCAACCTCCAATAAAATTAAAAAATCTGCAAACTGGTTGTAATTTTGTTTTCATTATAAGACTATTGCCAAGGAGTATCTTGTGAGCTGCAGCAGGTAAGTTCGGAACACAGGCCCTGGAGCTGAGGCTTCAATTCTGTCTCTAGCACTTATTTGTCATGTGCGCTTGGACACATTTATAACTGTAGTGATGCATTTGGCACTTATGAACATTAGAGTTTAATACATGTAAAGCACTTAAGTGACACCTAAGCACTGAAAGACTGCTGCTTCACGCTGTTCAAATCCAAAGGCTTATTTAGCCCTTTCGTTTATCGGTGTATTAAATGCATTTTCGACTCACGATGGGTTTGGTGGAGACCCAATCGCAGCATAAGTCGAGGAGCGATTGTACTCTAAAGAGCCATGCACAACACAAGAGCACCTTCCTAGTTTAACAGCGAAATCACAGAGGACACATCTCACCAAGAACTGCTTCACATGGCCAAAGAAGTAACACCTCATTTTAAGCGTCTTTGGCAAGGCGGACCAAGTATGAACACACTCGCTGTTTTCCTGTGCACTCAGAACCGCCTCATATCCATTCCACACCGCGGCTCCCTCCACTCAGACCCACACGGAACTACGAATATCAGCCCGCAGGGCCTAAGTATCCCCAGGACCGGCGGGACCACAGTTGCACAAAGGAGAAGGGCTTCCATTATGGCAACAGCAGTGAGACAGTCAGTTTCAAGATTCCCTAGCAGAAAAAGAGAAGTGCAAGGAACAGCCACCACCACACGGACCAAGACACAAGCTGCAGCAACACGGGACCTTTTTTCGCGTGCCGACACAGGCGGAAATGACGCCAGCAGCCGGAGCGCAGGGCCGCCCAGCAGGAGAGTCGGGCGGGAGGGGGAGCGTGCGGGGGCTTGGGGGCGGGGCGCGGGCGCAGCTCCGTTTCCGGTGGCTCGTCGCGCTCGCTCACTCCAGCTGCAGCCACTCTCGCCCGTGGCTGCTTCCTCCATCCTGGTATTTTTTGGAGCCTCCATCCTGGTTCTTCCAAAGTGCCCGGACCCAAAACAGGAAGTAAGTGCGATGGAACCTTCGGGTCCCAACCGCCGCCAGGGCCGCTCCGCCCAGTGGAGCCTGTCCGGCCCCCTTGCTGCCCGCTAGCTCCCGCCGGCTGGCGCAAGCTGCCGGCTCCTGGGCACCGCGGGCGGGGTCGGAGCCGGGCCTTCCTGACGCTGAAGCCGTAGTCCCCACACGTTCAGGCCAGGGCCTCCCTCTCAGGGCCGGGCGGCGGCGGTGGCTCAAGCTGCAGAGCAGGGGAGCGAGCGGCCGCCGAGGCACAGCAGCGATCCGGCGGGGGCGGAAAATGGCGCCGGCTTCGGAGGAGCTAAATGGCGCCGGGACCCCTGGGGGGTGGGGTGGGCCGGGAGCTTTGGTAGAGAATTGGGCCGGGGAGTGGGGACGGTAAGGAAGCCTTACTTGTTTTCTCGTAGTGTTGCTTTGTAATTTTATTTTTTGTTGCCTTTTCTGGTTTTGTTGTGTTGTCCAGCGAAGGAGAGGTGGGCTTGGGTGGGGTTGAGAGAGTGGGGGCGGGTCTCGCTCTAATTCCCTACCCACTCCCCCGCGCAATTTTTTTTTCTTTTTACCTTGTTTGCGTCTTAAGACTCTTTCTGCGGTCTTTTTGGGCTTGGCCTTCCTCAGCAATTCACAGCCCTGGCAGAGAAAATCGGGATTTCTGGCCGAACCGTTTCTGTCAGCCTGAGTCCCTTTAAAGGAGGAGGGACGTGGACTGGGGTGCGGGGAGAGTCCTAGCGGAGCAGAAAAAATGTGTCTGCAAAGTAGTAATTGTACTGTGCCGAGTTCCGAGCAAGTTTCTTAAATTGTTAAATCTACTTTGTTCTTTAAAATGTACTTTGTTTTGAGAATCTCTTCAGGGAGGTATGTAATCTCTTTTACCCCGATCTCCGAAGTAGGTCTGACTGAGAGAAGTGGCCAAGTGCCGTTCTGTGAACGGGTATAGCTTATGTTTTCATAAAAATTTTCGGTGTGGATAAGGAAAGGATGAGAATCCTGTGAAATGTAAGTCAGGATCCCTTCTTTTCCCTGATTGAGTTTGCTTTTCTTACAACTTGATTCATCTTTACCTCTTTTTTAAAAAATTTGCAAGAACTCGATTTCTTTTGTGTGTGTACTCCCTGACTGGCGAGACTGCTTGTTGGGACATCCTACAAAATGCATATTCTGTGGAATTACTAATATTACCGTGTCTTTAAGTTTAAAATAATGCCATTTGGAAACATTTTTATTATACCTATATTTTTAATTTGTGGTAGACAACCATTTGTAGCTTTGAAGCTCCAGTCCAAGTAAGAAAATATTTTTCCGCTATGTTGAAAGTTTTACAAACAAAGTCCATCTTTCATTTTCAGTTAAAGATTTTCATATTTTTCATTAGTTAAAAAATTTTTAAGCTTGTCTTAAATTTGTTTCAGGTAACTTTCTGAGGATTAGTATATTTTAGTTATGTTAGTAATTTGAGTAATTTACCACCACTTTAACATTTAAAGACTCCGACTGTGGTGATACACCAAAATCTTAGCTTTTTACTGAGATGGTGTAGTAGAGGTAAGATTTCATGTATTTGGTTAAGATTCAGAAATTTAGTTAAGATTTAGGAAAAACTAAAAGGTTAAAATTACATTCCATAACACTGCAAAGATTGTCATGCTGGGAGAATACAGTTTGGTATGAGAATTAAGGTTTTTTTCTTCCATTCACAAACACAAAAAGCTTGATCCTGTCTGAATAAAACATTATTTGTTACAATTATGAAGAAAAATACATTTCATGATTTGTGATGATTTTTATCTCATTTTAACTCCCTATATACTAGATGCTTCTTTCTTTCTGTGTGCCACCAGACAAGCTAATTTTTTTTTTTTTTTTTTTTTTTACTATTTTAGTTGATAGGCTCACCCCAAAATATGCTTTTTGAGACTGATTTAGAACCTGCATATTCTGCGTGAATCTCTTTAATTGATTGCAGTTGAGCTAGATGTTGGAGCCAAAATGCTATTGCCCTGTCTTCATCAACATTTAATCAGTAAGTACTGGGCATTGCATACTTCATAGAACTTTAAGTTCATACTTTTAGCAGTTATGTGACTATACTATATAGACATTTTTCTCTGAGTGTTGAGATTTTATTAGCAGTATTTTGAGGAGAAGAAATCACTACGTTTTGGAGTTAAGATTTGAGCTTTGAAAGCAGAGCATGGCCGGGAAATGGTTGCTTGTAGAGAATCATCAAAAATTGGTAGGTGTCCTCTTTAGTCATTTTTATTTTACATCCTCTTTTTCCAGGTGCTTTTTTTCCTTAGATAAGAAAGATGGTTATCTCATTCTATCCCAAGGGTGCCTTAAAGGCCCAGGGATAAGTGTATTTACAAGGTTAGAGACCACTAGTTAGAATTTAACAAACTATCCCTTACCTTCTTCCCCCCATAATGCTGACTTTTCTGTTAACTTCATTTATCTTTCCAATATCTACAGACCCTAATATTTATTAATGGTGTAAAAAAATGATTTTTATTTAAACTGATTGCCAAGTGTTAAATATAAAATGCCGATAGTTATCAAACAAACGTATGTGGCATTTGCTTTCGTGTCATTTCTCCCTTTGTCATGATGATGTTTTTGTTTTGTGAGAATTCCTGTGATAGAAATCACAAATAGATTTTGTGTATGGTTGGATTCTGTAAAGGTAAAGTATAAGTTTAAATAAAAGGGGGAACCTTTGATCATGTCTGTGTTTTCAAGTTTGTGAAAAGATAGCCTATTCCATGACTGAATACCAGAAGTTGTCAAGAAAAAGCACACTGGAGAGCTGTGTATGGCTTAATTTCTTTTTTATGTCATTCCATTTTCTAAAATGAATCATTTTGATTATGTGCACTGTCAGGTCATTCTTCTAAGCACCTGTGGTCAAAGCAATCATTCATTTATGGCCAGGTGTTATGTAGCAAAAGAAATGCTCGTTAGATTTATTGAGTGCCTTTTTTAGAAACTGCTGAGGAAATGTGCTTTAAAAAGTAACTTCAGTGTAAATCAGGTATATGGAGATAGTTTAAGTATCCCTTCAAAGAGTTTTTGATGATGCCTGGCTTAAAAGTTTAGTGCTCAGTTTTGAATGGTTGAAATCTTGGTGTAGCCAAACACATAAGCTCTTGAATCATGAGCTGAGTGAAAAATAACTTTTTAATAGCAGTATAATTTTATTGCTAAACCAGGTATGAAATGCTGTACCTTAAAATAACCTGTATTACTAAGTAATTCTCTTTATTCAAATAATGACACTGTTTTCAATAGTTGATAATTGAAGTCAACATTTTAAGCAATTAAAGTGTATTAGAATAGACTATTAACAGCTTTATTGACATTTTATGATGCACAGTCATATTTTATCATCTTAAAACCAAGACATAATGAACATTAATTAGTTACCTTAATTCAGTATACTTTATGTTCATTTATGGCTCTACTTCTCAAATTTTTCCACAAAGTATACAGAGGAGCAAATCCCGAGGGGCCTGAGACCATAGTCCAAAACATTCTGCCTCAAGTGTTAAGTATTCCTATCTTGAGTAAAATTGGTACTCGTAAAGATGTTATGCTTATTCTGTGGCTATGTCTGTTGTCTGACATCCTCTGTGTACTCAGTGTTTAGGATTTAGGAATTTGTTACTCATTATCTTCCACTAAAATTTTCTGTTTAGCAAAAAGTTTCATTCTTTCAAAATAAAATATCTTGAAACATCTTTCAGATTCTTTATTGTACAATACTAAGCAAATCCCTTTCTAAGTATTTCCTAGGGTATTATATACAATGACAGGTATGGTAGTTGTCATTATGGAGTTTTTATAGTAGCATACCCTCAAAAACAAGTGTTCAGTAATAGTTACTGTTCAGTAATAGTTAACAATGGATAAATTTAGATCTGCATACCCATTAAAAATGGAGAATAAAGAATGATACTGGAAAATACTCTTGATACGATAAGTACAAAAAAGATGATAAAAGATGTAACAGTATGATCTCCATATTGTAAAAACAGTAAAAGGTATGTTGTTACATAGATAAAAAATTTAGAAGTTAATTGCAAAAAAAGTAGAATATGGATGATTTTTCTTTTGCTGTATTGGATCAAGAAAAGACATCTGAAAACTAAATGTGTTCCTTACTGCCTTACTAGTTGAATTATGCCAGAGACTTTGCCTCTCAGCCAGTATTTCTCAGTCTTTTGACTTACCCAATAAAATTGCAGTGCTGTATGTTCTGTAGCTTGCTAAATTTCCCGTTATAAGTGTATCTTACAATAGTGAATGTTTTTCATACCAAATAGTCTTATCCCATCTTCCAATTTAGAATCACAACTCCAAAAGCATCTAGGTTCAGCAGTTGTTGGCTCCTGTGCTTCTCATGATTGCCACTAATAGCATCTTCTTTTCCATGCTTGTACTGTGCTAGGGAACCGATAACAAATCTATTTACACAATTAGCCTCCAAAACCAGGAAGAAATGTGACTTTTTTCCTTGGTTAGTTCTAGTTTTTAGAAGATATTTGACACTTAATTACCCAGAAAGTTAGGACAGGTAGACCCAATTGATGGAATTACTGGGTCTAAGATAACCCATTGTATAAGAACTTAACAACAATGCTGGAATGGAGAGTAGTGTGAATGACTCATTTCTTTTAATTAAATTGTGTTAACAGACCCAAGAGTTGCTACTTTATACTTACCCCTTTCTTTTTGTTCAACCAGGTTATTGTATATTAAATAAAGTCATCTTGTTCATTGGAAGCTTTAAATGAAAAATATACTTCTCAATTAAACATAAAGATATGCAAAAACTCCATTATAAGTGTTTTATACCACATTTCAGAGTTTTTTTTTACCTTCAAAATGGTTTTATTTTTGTCATTGGCAACATGTACAGCACTGCAATTGTATCGTTTTGTTTGGTTTCTTAAGTATTAAGCATGCATTAAAAATACATGTTTGTATTTAAGAAATGTGAAGCATTAAAAGAAGTCCTCTGTAGATATAATCCTTTCTCAATGTATTCCTGCATTGTTTCATACATAAATAATCCACAGTTATAAATCTATCAACTTTTATCACCTAGAACACATACAAATTTTGGAGTTTGACTAAAGTGTTCTTTATGATTTTATAAATAACAATGTAGTATTTACAGTGTTTTAATCAAGTGGCTTATCACAAGCTCTTACTGTCTCTCAACCTGTTACACTAATTATAGAACTTACAGTGTACTTGCTAGAGATGCCATGCATTTTTTTAAAATGGTCACAAGCCTAGATTTTTTAAAAAGCGGAGTAGGTTGCTATTTAAATATTAATATTACTAAGTCTTATTAAAACTACATCAATTTGTCTGAAAAAACTCTAAAAGTTAAAATAATGATAATTTTAGGAATCCATACTTAATAATTCTTAATACAGAACATTTGATTATTTAGTTCTTAATGACTGGAACTTCTTCATAAAGTGTTGAATAGCTGTTGAAACATAACCACTCAAGATTTATTATTAGATAAACACTCAAAATTACTTTTATATAATAAAAGCATACAGGAATTTTGCACATTGGCTGTTTCATTTTATACATTATTTTTAGGCCCTCATTTATGGGGTATAAAACTTAGAAAAACATTCTCAACTAGTATTTTCCTCACATTTAAGTGATTCAAACTACAGTTAATACTCAGCTAAGCACAGTCATTACAATTAAAATGTAAGTTCCAAAAACTTTTTCAATTAATATAAAAGTGATCTGGTTCACGCTATTAACTGCCTGACAAACTTTAAAAGGCTTTTTTGTTAAAGAGCTCATAAGAAATTTTTTCATGCTGTTTAAAAAACAAGATTCTGATATACATAATTAATCTAAATCAAAATTCACAATGGCGGCTGAAATCCTGTCAACTTTCAGCCCAGTACAACAAATCTAGTTATGTATAAGCAATTCAAAATTAAAGTTTAAAATGGAAATGTCAAGAAGTCATAACTACTACATATCACTACTGATGGCTTCTGCTGTACCAGGCACAGCAGATGTTCACAACTGATAGACTGCTTAGAAAATTAAAGCTATCTGAGCTATAAGTAAGGAGTACATAAATATGAACATAGCAATGTCAAAGCGTTAGGGCTGTTAAGATGCAATATAAACACATCTGATTGTTCTCTCTGTAAGCCATTCTCCACTGATTTATAAAGCTACAGTTTTATAATTCATTTAAAATACAATTTTTCTACACTGCTGCATGCAGTAATTTCCTTGTACATTCTTGACTACAAGGCAATCTTTAAATCCCCTTCACAGCTTAATACATCTCATTAGGATTTCTCCAGAAAACTTGTCATACTTTCAGCAGCCTTTAGTATTTCAGTAGTCTTGTGAAGCTCCCTAATAACTGATGATAATGCTTCTGGGTTAGTTCCCTGTTCACAAAGCTTTACACAAATTGACGAAAGTCTCCACATCTCAGCCAGTGTTCAAAATTCTTGAAATCTCAAGCAGAAAGTCCATCTGTGGTCTCTTTCGCTGTATTCAAATTCACCACTGCCCTCAGATATGTTTTCCTTAAATTTATTAGGGTATTATTGCTATATGAACATATCCAGCAAATGATGGGAACATGCCAAAATGCTACTTTAACAGCTAAAATGGCTGTTAAAATTTTATGTTTCTTTCTTTCATTCTATCTCATTTCTAGTTAGTGTAAAAATAGTGCATGTAGTGTAACCCGTTAAAAAGGAAGAAGGGAAAATTGAAAAGGGCTGAGGTGTGCAGTCATGCATCCCTTAATGACATCTCTACATTCTGAGAAATGCCTTTTAGGTGATTATGTTATGCAAGCATCATAATATGTACTTAACAAGAACCTATATAGCATGTTACCATACAGCATGCTGTAGGTAACACAATGGTAAGTATTTGTGTATCTAAATATAGAAAAGATATAGTAAAAATATGGTATTATCATCTGATTGGACCACTGTTGTATATGGGCCCATTGTTGACCTCAAATGTCATTATGTGGCACATGACTATGTTTATCTTGCTCCAAAAAGTTGATGGTAGAGTTGGAGAGCTTCATGATATATTTTCCTGGTAAACCAAATTGAAGAGGGTTCCAGAAGTTGTTAAGCATAGTTTCATGTGTAATGAATTGGAATAAAGGCACCAAATTGCTTAACTTGTTACCAGGCTATCATAAGTTGATATATTCACCAGCGTTTCTCAGTGTAACTTCAGAATATGGATGGATATATTCTATATAATAACAACTGTCTTGACCCCACTTGATCCTCTCATTCTACTTCAGAGCTAAACTTGTGAAAAAGTTGTGTGTAGCTTGTCTTCTGCTTCCAGTTCTCTACGTATTCCAGTAGGGCTTCTGCACCTATTACTCCACCAAAACTACTCTCATTAAAGACACCAATTGTTCTTTATACTGCCAGATCGCAGTCACTTCTCTATCATCCTCTTCAGCAGTATTCAATACACTTGACTAATTAATTGTGCTTCTTAGTTAACAACTTTTGGTTTTCTTCCTATATCACTGGCTAGTCCTTTCTCGGTCTCCTTTGCTTGACTTCCCAAATGTAATAGAGAGCTCTAGAACTGGAATCTAGGCTATCTTCTCTAACCTCCCTAAGTAATCTAACAATTTGTATGCCACTAACTCAAATTTATAGGTCTAATCCTGGCCTGTCGAACTCCAGTGTATATATTCAACTACCAACTTGATGTCTTCATTTGGATGCCTTATATCTTCAGTTAAATTATTAATATTAATAAAAATAATATTTAATAAAATATCTTTAGATTTAAGTGCCTCAGAACTTAACTATTCAAACCGAAAGCCTAGGAATCATCTTGAGATAGTGCCCCTTCTGTTAATCTCCATCATCTCTTCATTCAGCAAG
>CAUYPO010134670.1:0-15349 GCA_963574435.1 Cheirogaleus major
GGGCAAATGCAATATATGTAACCTAAACATTTGTACCCCCATAATACGCTGAAATTAAAAAAAAATTAATAAGGAAAAGAAAAAATTCAAAATGGAGAGCTGTTAAATAGGTTTTCAGTATCTAAAACTGTGCCTTTGAAGTATTCTTATATAGGACATACCTTCTACAAGTTATAAGATTACTTTTAATTACAAGAACTCTTAAGAGTAAGAAGTGTCTTTTTTCAAATATTTTTCCCAACTTTTCTATTTTTTAAAATATAATATCTATAAGTTTAGATTAATAATACCACCATAAATACCGGACTTTGAAGAAAACTCAAGGGAAAAAAAACATGTAACCTGTTTACAAGGAAACTTTAAAATTCAAAATACAAGTATTCAGAGAAAACACTCTTGCAATTTGGGAAAACAGTGACTCAATTTTACATTAAAGACAGATACATTATTAAAGGCCTTACTCAGATAGTATTTCTAATTAACATGATCTGCAAAATGTATTCCTCATGTAAACAAGACAGTTTTCAAGAGATATTTCAACACACACTCTGCATTTGCAAAGGGATGTCAGAATGATGAATTTCCTGGCTTTTAGAATTCAATTTGGATAGCGCAAAGCCTAACTCCTTCCCTGAACACTCATCTGTATGCAATAAGACCCGTTTCTTCCAGGTAAAAGAAATGTGATTAAATAAAAGAGGCAAACATTAATGGCCTTGATATTGAATACATTTCTGCACTAAAAATAGTGGTCATGTTGGCTACTCATTATTATGTACACTGGCTTCAAATGGTTACTTAATTTTTTCATCTAAATTATGAGTCCACTGATACAAAGTGGCCTAAAGGTGCTAAGAAAAATTCAGATACTGATGAAGGAACATACATAGGTTTTGCAGCCTTATTTTTGTCTTGAAAAAGGTCATCACAGTTCAATTTGGGGCTGTAAAATAGGGATAATTACTGAATCAGTTGTGAATTGCTCTAAAAGTAAAAGAGTATGACTGTCAAACATCCACACTCTCCTGTGGCTATGTTTAGTGCTTACCCCTTAATTTGAAGAACTTTCCTAAACCTCTCCTTTACTTTAAAGAACAGTCTTTGCAAGCTGACCTCCAGCTAATGGTGCACCATCTTGGTTGAAGAATAAGACAGGCAAAGTGAAACTCCGGGAGGTTAGAAGTATCCAGGCATGTCCACAGTGCCTCTCAGGAAGAAAAGTGAATTCTCTAAGTGCTATTGCTCTTAAAAATCTCCTTTGCAATTCCCCCTGCTGTGTGAAGACTTGGCCATGATGGCTCACTCTTTCAGAAAAAGGGGCAGGAAAATTACCCAATCCTGAAGCTGCTCCCTTTTCTCCTTTTCTTCAGAGCCCCACAAGTCATGACCTCTCATAAGTACTGGGCCCCACGAGAGGACCTACCCGACATTTGCCCTCCACATGGTCAATGCAGAGCCAGGTCAAAGGAGCAGGACCCGCTCCCGCAGCAGACCTGTTCTTGTTGACAGCTCATCCTGCCTGCTTCTGCACATGAGGCACTGCAGCACTGCAGGGTCCTCCCCTTGCCCACTGCTGTCTAGCTGCGAATTCTTCCCAGGCTCCCTTGCACCAATACTACCTGCTTTATGTATTACCTCTTAGGGATTACAGAGTCAGACAACACTTTTGAAACACTAGCATTTGCAAATGAGACAGGGCTACAAGAGTAACCCACAGCGCGGATCAAAGACAGGGCTCCCACTCCTGTTCTTGTCCATGGAGAGTAGGTGGGACAGGCTATGTCATTCCACATCCCCAAATTATACCTCATCTCTTAATCCCTTCTAGTTTTAAATCTTCATTTAACTCTTCCTTTAATGCTAATAGGTATTATTCTAATTTTCTGAGCAATACTGTCTGAATGGAATTTTTACTGGTATGTAGTCAAATTTCCCCCAAAGCAGAATTTCCTCCAGTCCAACCAAATAAGAGGCACAGTAAGTACCTCCAGGTAGTTTGAGGATGAGATCACATGAAAGTGATGTGGGGTGTTAGGAAACTGTGAATATCATGTTAGAATAGTTTCTGAAATAAGGCTGGGAACGAATTCTTGGAAAAACTGCATATAACATAAGAAATGAGCAGATAGAAGGTTTTGCACACACCAGGGCTGGGGAAGTAGTTGATTAACGTGCCGGCAGCTATTACTTCAAGAACAGATCTGGCAGATACCAAAAGGCCATGTGGATTTGCTGCCTTAAAAAGGTCGAGGAAAGTGTGTTCCTTGTAATTACCAGCTCATGCAGCTGCAAGGGCCTCCAGTGACCTTTCTCACTTTGGATGCTGGGTACCGTTTTGGGTTCTTGAAATCACATGACTAACTTTTACTGTTCCCCTTTAAATTTTCATGGGTAAATTTTTTTTATTATAAACCACAGACATCCTAATTTATTTCAAAATCTTGTCAGGACTTCATTCTTTTCTCTATTTTTAGCCAGATGAAACAAGTAGATGCTGTTTCATTACCTTCAGTTTTTCCTCTTCCAAGTCTATCCTTGGAGCATTCACAATGCCTTATGTCACTTTCTAATTTAGTAAGATTATTACCTCTCCTGGTTAGCACTTCATACTTATTGAAATGTTTTCACTTGAATTACCTAACTTGATTTCAAAAAAATTGGTGTGGGTGGTATGGGGTATTTCAGTTTCCTTATTCCTGTCTGAAATCTGCATTAGAAGGAGCTCAGAAGCAGAGAGATCTGGGAGAGACAGAAATTCCACTTACAACTGCTGAAAATACTGGCGTGGATGCTGGGAACTCCCTGTGCTTGAGATTGTGATTTGAGTCCATTTAAATTAGATTTTAAAGAACGAGTTGACCCTGGCAAACTGGAAGACCTGAAGGAATCCAAGCAACTGACATCTGGGTTACATCTGGGTTACACAGGTAATGAAAAGGGACTTAGGTAAAAGCAATAAAAGTTTGTTTCCAAGGTTGTCTTTCTAAGTACTTCTCAATAAGACAATGATGTTAGTTGTGATTCACAGGCTCATGTGCAAAGCTTGCCTGGGTAGTCTCACGAGTATTTCTTTTTTTTTCATTTTTTTTTATTTCAGCATATTATGGGGTACAAATGTTTAGGTTACATATATTGTCCTTTGCTCTACCTGAGTCACTAGAATCTATATAGAATTCAGGATCAGCAAGAAAAAATGAAACAACCCCATTAAAAAGTGGGCAAAGGACATAAACTGAGTATTTCTTTAATGATGGCATCTACATCAAAAGCTACATTTGTTGCATCAATCAACTTTTTCTTCTCCACATGGAATTCATGATGATGCTCTACTATATCTGGGTAGGAAAGAAGATGGTCTATGTATGATCCATCAAGAGTTGTTCATCATTTATTGCAAACTGGTTTCTACTTTGTGAAGAGAATAAAATGTATCTGTTATATTTGTTTATTGGCTTAAGTAGTTGAACTACAGACGTTATTCATTATGCAGATGCTTATCATTTATAAGTAAAATCTAAGCCAATACTTATGATTTCAATATTTCTTTCCTGTGTATTCAACTTGGTTTCTTTCCAAAGATGATGCTCTTATTTAACACATATTTTTATTCACCTGTGAATTTATATATGTATGTATGCATGTATTGTGTGCATATGTATACATTTCCTAGTTTATCCAAAATAGATGGAGAGATTTAGGGAAACACTTTAAGCACATTAATTTTTTTTTAAAGAAATGAATTTAAGAAAACACTGGAGAAAAGGGAAAATATAGTTTGGGTTTAACCAGCTGCAAGGTAGGAAAATATATTCCTCTTTCTGTCTTTCTGTTGTAGAACATACAGCAGTTTTCATGTTAAGGGGAATCAACTAAATTCTAAAATGCATTTTTTCTTTAAGCTTATACTTTAAACAGAAAAAATATTAAGATCAAATTGTAGATAAGTCCTACAAAGTGAAATGGAGCATTAAGATAATATTAATATATGGACTTAGAAAGGGAGAGTGGAACAAAATATTTTTCTAAACTGAATTAACTGATAATTAAGACTATTTTAAGTATTACTACTACCACTACTGCTACTACATCTAGCAATCATTTACTATGTGCCAGGCATGAAACTCAGTCCTTTCATGCATTATCACACATAAATAATCCTATTAGCTTTATTGTATATATGGGGACAATGACACAAATTATAAAAGGTCAAATTGCTAGTACCATAAAAAAGCTCACTTGCCTTCACTGCTACCTCTACACTTCTAAATTATTTCCACAATTCCAGTAAGGGCATATGAGTGGTAAACAGGCCAGTGTTCTCCTTGAGGGCAGGGACTGTACACATTTTCTTTGTATTTCTTCAAGAGCTTACACAACCAGATTATTAAGAAATGTTTATTGATTTAATTTGCTTCTAGCAGTTTTTGAAAACCATTCACTTTTTAAAAAATGGCATAGAAAATCCTGTATTTCATGTGTGCTCAACTCAATCAAAATCCAGCCAACATTTAAATATCAATCACTTACCAGGTGCAATGCTGAACACGGAAGGGCATATAAAGATGCCTAAGGCATGGTCCCTCCCATCAAGGAGATTATATTTACACTAAGTACACAGAAGTTCTGAATGTGTCTTCTACTGGAATTTGTGTTGTTCATCTGTCAGCTCCACCTGGGAGCTTGTTAAACATGCAGAAGCTCATACCTCACCACAGAGCTCCTGAACCTGCATTTTCACAAAGACCCCCAGGTGTTTCAAATGCATATTAAAAGTTTGAGAAATACTCTTCTACCACTCTCTTTAGACATAAAGTAGCTTAATGTAATTAACAAATTAATTTATCTTTACAGCTCTTAGGCAGTAAAGCCAAGTGGCTGTGTAGCCCCAAGGAGAATCAGACCCTGGATTTCACAGCATGCTGTGGGCATAGCAGCCTACAGAACCAGTGAGAAAGAAAAACATCAGGAAGCAAAAGGGATAGAGAAACAGAATAAAAGCTTGGGATAAGCAATCTGAGCATTCTGATTGCAGAAAAGGACAGCTAGTATAGAGTGAGGACACAACAGATCTGCAGACTGGTGGAAGGAAACGGGAAGAGGGGTGCTGGGGTGTGGTGGGTGTGGGTAGGAGGTAAATATTCAGTTCTGCTGCATCTAAACAATACTTGAGGAAATAAGGTTTTTGTGAGTGTGAGTGCAAGAGACATGTTCCACAATTACCTGCATTGCTCAAGGTTTCATCTCTTGCGCCATGTACCTCTGTCCCTGCACCCCCAGCCACAGATGACTAGCACTGAGATGGGTACCTAACACAAAGACAGCTATTATTCTGGCTTGCCCCTGACTTATAACTTGGTGACTCTGCTCTAAAAGTTGAGCTGAGCCAGTTTTCTGCTTTTGAGAATTTGACACGGATAGCTGCAAGCTAGCGGTGAGCACTAGAGTTGATGTCAGGGCAAATGGCCACGTTGGAGTAAATAGATATACAGAAGAAACAGACAGAGAAAGCAGGAGGTGGGGTCGAGGAGAGGCAGGGAAAAGAGGAGAATGCTCACAACAGATGCTCCCTACACACAGAAATGAGAGACTCTGTGGTTCCTGAGAGACAAAGGGTGTGGCATTGGTTTCCAGCAGGCTAATTCCAGGTCTTCTGAGGTCCAACTGTACCTGATTTCCTGCTTTTGAACACCCACGGGAATACCTGTAGCATACTTCTATAACCACCATCATCTCCCCTTTACTTGAAGTAACTTTAGTGGGTTTTTACATGCAACTATCATGGGCATAGTTACAACGTAGCTCGTGAGCAAATAATAAAGAGAGAAAAAAAGGAGTAAATATTCAACTAGTCTTTAAGAAACATTGCTCTTGAAAATGCAGTAGGATATCACTACTATGTCTCCCTGCTTTAGAGCACACTCTACTAACTCTATGCACTGACAAATGCCTCAGAAATAAGCCAAAGGACCAAAGAGTAAGAATCAGGTTCATTTTGAAATACTTAAAATGTACTCATATGCCTATATATATATTTTTAATTTTTTGTTTTTACTTGCACTGACTTGAAGCTCAGTCAAATGCTTATATTCCTTGAGAAGACTTAGGAAAGAAAAATGGAAATATCAGAGCAATATTATTTCATCTATTTCAAAAAGAGCAGATATTTTAATTCATTTAACATTAAATTGTCTAAAATTTTGAAGTAGTCAGATATACTATCTACATTAAAATACCACCTTATATTGTATATAACCAGCTGTTGGTGAATAAGACAGAGTTGCCTACATCCCTGTCTCATTAAAAAAGTAAAATATATTTACAGATAATTCAAATACAAATAATGGACTCAAAGTATTAACAGGTTAGAGATAGTTGGTGAAAACAGTTTGAAAATCATGGTACTCCAAATGAAATGTTTCTGTTGCTTTTTCTAAGAAACTAAAGTCTGAGCAGTCTGTTCTCTGAACAACTTGTTGATACTGTTGAAATCAATCTATTGGACAGTGCTTGCCAACTTCACTACAAGTAGGTTCCAGTGAATCAATCCCTGTCCGAATATCATCAGAGTAAGGTCAAGCTGACTTGTTATTTTTTATATGTGCTCATGTTCTATGTTCTCTCATAAAACAAAATTGTTCGGTACTGGAAAATGTCATTGTCCTGGAACATTCAGAGGTATCCTGCCCTTACCTTTTGCTAATTAAGCCTCTGAATGGATGGCTAAAAAGTTTTTTCTGATCAATCATATCACCTTCTTGTATCAATTTAAATTTAATCAATAATAATCAATAATCAATTTAAAAGTCTTTCTAATTTTATACAAAATAGATTTACAGAGGTGGCCATGGGAATAAAAGATTAATGTTCAAAAATATATTGATGTCCAAAAAAAATACAAACCCCCAAAACATTCAGTAATAGCTTAGAAGAAACTGCAGGCCATGCAACATGTTAGCAAAAATTTTATTTCCTTTTCCAGATGAAAAGTTTGTAGGCTTTGAAGTGTTCATTTCCGAGTACTCTTATAATACTCTTGTATATGTTTCATTTATAGCCCATGTAAAATGAGAGAAAGGAAGTGTAGGTCTATGCCTACCAGAGTGTCACTATTGGCCACTCTATTAATGATGTAGATGTCTGAGTGGCAAAAAGCCCTCATAGCAACGGTGACAATTTCTCAAAGGGGCAAGAATTATTTCGTAGAAGGATAATTCAACTCTTAATTATCTACCACATTTTACAGAACAGTGGCCACATTACAATGACCTGGAAATTAGGCCCATACGTGGCTCTATGTGACAGTTGAAAATGCTCCAGGAAAAAAACCCCTAGAGCACTCCCTGCATAAGTGAACACTCAGCCACGCCCATACCTTGTACCACCTATAGTCCTGTTAACATTTACAGCACATCGCAGTAACTACAGGTGATTCTACATGATGACTTAAAATTATTAAGAAATCATTGACTGAAGTTAGTCATACTCTTAAAAATACACTTTATACCTTCTTGCACTACTATTAAAATTTTGATCATAAAATTCTGGAAATAATGGTAATATTTAACTACAAAGAAAACAGTGATAGTGTGAATATATGAGGTTATGTGTCCCTCACTTTAAGATCATTATCTCAAGTTGTAGATAATATAGTTATGTCTCAACTCTAACACTCAGCTCTGTTGCAGAGCCCATTTCCATCCTGATATCCTAAATTTCTTATTGAATAAGTATGTAAGGATGTTGGTTTTTGCTGAATAATGGGTTAGCACATCATAAATGTGTTCTAAGATGTCTAAACACTTTTAATATGCTTATATTAAGTGTTTTCTAGAGTTGATCTATGATACTACTATTAATTAATATTTATTTATCATGTTTATATGCCCTGCAATGTTGCAGTTAAAGCTGGAAACTTAAGAAATATAAAAGGCATAACTACTTCCCTGAAAGATAATGGAGAAAGAAAAATACATTGTAACAGTAAGAGAACATTATAAAATCCCATAGTATACTGCCAACATATGAGGAATATCTAATAAATGTTAAAAAGGTTAACAAATGTGGGCCAAAAAACCTGGAGAAAATTTGAGATAGAGGTCATGGATTAATTTCAGAAGAGGAAAGGAAAACTAGAAGCAAAGGAGACAGAGGCCAAAATTCTACCCACTTTATGTGGAATTCCCAATATTGAGGGAGAAATGACAGTTTCATTTTTCTTGAAGCACTGAAATCCTAAGGATTGGATCATACAGACGTAGAAGCAACTTGTTTTTTCTCTTCACTTTTTCCCCATTTTTAAAAAATTTCATGGATTTAGGGGGTACAAGTTGAATTCTGTTACATATATATATAGTGGTTGAGTCTGAGTTTTTTGGTATACCCCTCACCTGAGTCGCGTCCATTGTATTCCATGGGTAATTTTTCACCCCTTACCTCTAGAAGCAACATTTTATAAGTTCCAAGTTGGACAGCCCTAAACTAGACACCAGATAGACAGATATCAATTGATCTCACTTATGATTTATGTAAAGAAGTTTCTCAAAAAAGGGTATAATATGAGTGGAAGGACAGAACAGGGAGAAGTCTTTTGCTGATGTTTTGGATACTTCTGTTTACCGAAAAATACTGCTTTGAATGAAGGCTCTGAGGCCAGACTATTTGGAACAATCCCAGGTACACCTCTTATTGACTTTGTGACTTTGGCCAGTATTTAGCTTCTCTATACCTCAGTACCCCCCAGAAATAAACTGGGGTGTACAATAATATCTACCTCATAGGAGTGCAGTTAGAACCAAATGAGTCAATACTTGTAGAGATCTTGGATCAGAGTCTGGCATGCTCTAGGTAATAAAAGATAACTATGCTGATTATTATCATCATCTATAACTAAACTCCTTATGTATACAGCATATAAGACAATCAGTATTCAAAGAAAAAGAAGATACCAAGTAGTACAGAAGGAAGTGTGAACATTCATCACATTTCTTTATGTGTCAGGGAAAAGTGCTAAGCAGTGTAAGTTCAATGAAAGAAAAAAAATATTTCAATAGGGGTAAGTCAGGAAAGATTGTGGAAGAGGTGAGTGAAACCAGGTTTTCCCCTCTTTAATTCCTTAACAATCAGCAGATGTTTAAGGTGACTCATTTGTGTAATTATGATTATCTGCTTGTGTCCACAACACCTCTGCATGAGGGGAAGGAGGAAAACTTTCCCGTTGCTGCTTTTCCCCATGACTCATGTGTGTTTCTGAAAAACCAGTGTTGAAATTTGGCTCCAGTTTGAAAAGTCAAGGTAATTATGGGCCAGTCAGAGAGAGGCAGGTAATGCTCAAGGAAGTCCAGCATGACATGGTCACACCACCCATGGCTGGAAAGCCAGTCTGGCCCAAGGATGTCAGCAGGAGGGGACTGAGCTGTTGGTTCAGGGGCTGCTCCAGGGATCGGAACTTAAGAGTTTCTGAACTGCCATATTCCCGTCCCTCTTCTCTTTCCCCAACTTCCAAAGCCTCCAAAAGGAGGGCAGAGGGTGTCTTCAAGGAAGAGGCTGGTTACCTAATGGTTTTCTAGAAGAGGGAGTGTTTCTAGCCTTTCAGAGCCTGCATTCTGGATGGGGTGACTGCTGTCTGTTAGAAAGCCAGCCACTGTAAATATCCCTATTGTTCTGAGCTGCCCACTAGAAAGATGACAGGACTTCCTCCTTTCATTAAGAAAATAATTTCTTCATAGAATCTTAGAATCAGAAGGAATAGCAGAAGTCATCCCATCCTCCCTCTAGCTTTATGGGTGAAAAAACCTAGATGTAAAGCACCTGACTGTCTAAGCTCCTTGGTCAGTATTCTAACGGGACTCTGAAGCATAAGTCCGACAATGGGAAAATAACCTAAAACGTTTTTAGGGGCCACATTCTGCTAATAATCTGAAATTCCTTTTTAAGTAAGCATCCCAAGTGTTTCATTTTACTTTGCATATGCATCCCCAGGGGTTGGGGACTACTGAATAAATCAAGTGTTTAGTGACTATAACCCTAAATATCACATTTCTGAGTATAACACTCACTAGTAATACCCAGGCAGCTTAGACATACTTATTTCTTCCATGAAACAGTTTTTAGAGCCAGGAGCAATAGCCCATGTTTAAAATCTCAGCGCTTTGGGAAGCTAGGTTGGGAGTACCTCTTGAGACCAGGAGTTTGAGAACAGCATGGACAACACAGTGAAACCCTGTCTCTACAAAAAATAAAAAAAATTAACCAGGTGCAGTGGCCCATGCCTCTAGTCCTAGCTACTCAGGAGGCTGAGGCAGGAGAATCACTTCAGTACAGGAATTCAAGATTACAGTGAGCTATGATTGCATCAGTGCACACTCTAGCCTGGGTGACAGAGAGAGATCCTGTCAAAAGAGAAAGAAAAGAAAGAAAGAAAGAGAGAACAGGAGAAAGGGAGAAAGAATGAAAAGAAGGAAAGAAAGGAAGGAAAAAAGGAAAGGAAGAAAGGAAGAAAGGAAGAAAGAAAGAAAGAAAGAAAGAAAGAAAAGAAAAGAAAGTTTTTAATGATACCACATATTAACATACAAAATAATACAATTCATTCAGTTAGAGATATAGCAAAGATGTAAGGTACAAGCAATGTATCCAAACTGACATTCTGTCACTCATAAACTCCTCACCCACGGAGGCCCTTCCCCCCTCCAAAAACAACTGGCTTCAGTTGAACAATATTTTATCATGAGAAATTTATTTTTGTCAACAGGATGTTCCTGTTATTTTTAAGTCCTGTAGTTTCAACAACAGGATCTCAGGGCAGTGAAATAAAATGGGAGCAGTAGAGTAATACTAATTTCTGAGCATACTCATGAATGTATAAGAAAAATCCAAGTAGTCCAAAATTTGCTTTAAAAAATTAAGACTGTCTCTTTATGAACTTTCTAAATTTCTTCTCACTAAAAGAAAATCACATTCTAATAGTCAGTAAATATTTTTGACTGATATTCTTAACTTCTTAATTGTAAGCTAATTGTAATTGAAGCTAATGTCTTCAAAAACTTCCCTTTATGATGGCCCACTAATATGTTCCTTTCTTTATTTCCTTTTCTCTCTTTCTTCAAATAAAAGTTGCATGTGCCACAAAATGGAAATAATTTTTAAAATCTTCTGGAAATTTAAGAGTGTGATATGTAAGCCATCTGGGAAAGTATCATGTACTTCTAAATGATAAAAATCTTCCCAAATGTCAGGCTACTCTTCCTGACTCATATGGGGGCCTAGTACCTAGGTGTAAGGATAGGACTCAGGAGAAATCATCTCTAAATCAAAGACTTGCTTGAAGGTTCTGCTGCCTGCTATCCCCAAGACAGAGACCAATCTAATAGGGTTTGATTTTGTGTGGAAATACACCAAAACCGACCACTCTCTGGGACATTCTGAATTGAAGACAGGAAGAACATGATGATTTCACAAAGCAGATAGTGAGAAAGTGAAGTGCTTACAGATGTGGGCTCTGAACCAGATAGCCCTGGGTTTGAACATTGGCACTATTAATTAATAGCTGTGTGACTGTGGGTGAGTGAAGTTACCTCTCTGAGCCTCAGTAGACTTGTTTGTAAAATATGAATAAAATCTGTTTTTTTCCCATAAATTTGTTGTGAGGGATAAATGAGGTAATTAAATGAAAGTGCTTACTTAACACAGCACTTAGCATATGACAAGGACTCAAAAAAGGACAACAATTATTATCAATAACTTTAGCATGTGAATTAGTTCACTTTGCTGAAACCCTGTAATGTCTACTCATGTATAGAAAACATATATGGCATTTAACTGTATTCATATTCCAGTTTATATGACAGACACGCAAATATTTGGTTAATATCTTTATTTATTTTTTTACAACAGCAAGCTTATCAGAGGTTTTAATCACAAAGTCATCATCACCACTAGCCCAGTGTCTAATACAATCTCTCAGAAGAGCAAACATACAATCTTTATAAAATATAAATCTCTATTTGGTCCTGCCAAAGAAATGCAAAATTGTCTGCAGTAAATTGTAGATCTAAAATCACAGACAGGTGATGTGGTGAGTAACTCTTCATGTTGGGATATAGATTACTTAGCTACTGAGAGGTGTGTTCTCTGTGGTTGCTGCTTTGAAGGGCAGGGGAGTACACACAGTCTCAGTGGCCTCCTCTTCTGTGACTAAGCTGTTATTCTCACAGCCATGTTGCTGTACTTGGAATTCTGAAGGCCTTTTCTTTGGAGATGAGGCAGCTTTGTTAAAGGTTCTGCTATGGTCTGAATGTTTGTATCTTCCTCAAATTCAAACATTACAATCCTAACCCACAAGGTGATGATGGTATTAAGAGGAGGGACTTTAGGGAGGTGACTGGGTCAGGAGGGCAGAGCCCTCATGAATGGGATTAGAGCCCTTAGAAAAGAGGCCCCAGAGAGACCCTTGCCCCTTCTGCCATCTGAGGTTATATCAAGAAGACAGCTGTCTATAAACCAATAAGGAGGACTTCACCAGACAACTAATCTGCTGGTACCTTGATCTGGGACTTTTCAGCTTCCAGAACTGTGAGAAATAAGTTTCTGTTGTTTATAAACTCCCCGGGCTATGGTATTTTGTTTTAGCAGCCCAAATGGACTAAGACAGGTTCCAACCATATTACTTCAATATCTGCATTAAATAGCATCCTCATGATTTTCCCCGATACTTTCCTCTTTAGAGAAGAGGTACTACATCTTCCCTGTGCTTCTTTATTATTTCTGTAAAATACTGAAATTAAACTAATGTTCCTAAGAGGTTTTAAGTTGCTTATAAAGACATATACTTAACATAAAACAATAAATTAAAAATGAGGAAAACAAGGCAGAGAAAAAATAAGCTAAGATTGAACTAGGAGTGTGGTACCAAAATACTATTTGCTAATAACAGGCTACCCAGTCATTCCAGTTTGTTCTCTTTAGTAGCTGTTTCAGAGTCTCTTTCTTGGTCTCTTTCAGACACACACACATACAAACACATAGCAGTTCAAGAGAAGCACAACTCTTTCCAGTATGAGAGCAGAATGGCTATTGTGTCATATAATAGACATAGTTCTTAATCTTGATCTTATAGTAATGGAAAACCCAGTACTGACTTTCACATGATTGCCATTCATTCATTTTACATGTTTTTATTAAGCAACAACTATGTGCATGCTATCTTCTATGCTTTGGACATACAGTGATGAATAAGATGTGGTTGCTGACCTGGAAAAAGTCAGAATCTAGTATGGAGGAGAGGCTCACACTAGGTAGTAAACTTAGTGCAATGTGTTAAATGTGATAGCAAAACCACCTGCAGTGTGGCGGGAGCACAAGAGAAGAAGTGAGTTTTTATGTGCAGGGAAGTTAGATGGTGAAATAATGTTTTCCAAGAACAAAATGAGATTAGAATAAAGAAGGACATTTGTTACTTTAACAACCTGATATGTAAATGAATTGGACAGTTTCGAGAGAGTCATAGTCCCTTTCCTGGACAATGGCAAAGAAAAGCAATGCTCAAAAATTTCTCAACTTTGCTTCCTGTTGGTTCAGGAATCATCTGTGCACTTACAAAGGGAAGCAGGGCTCGAGATTTTCAGGAAGATAACATAATTATGATTAATCTTTGTTCCTCTGGGGCCATAAAACTGTCAAGGCCAAGGATTTGTGTATGGGCCCTCATTTTGAGGGGGCAGGGACAAGAATTAATAAACACATAGAATCAAAATACAGGCTTGATTGGTTCAAAAATACAAGGACTGTGTATTTTACTAATAATAGAAAAAGGGCCTAGACACACACACACACACATACACACACACGCATCACTTCATAACCCACCCAATATAGACTGGGTGAAGGATTATGGTTGAGGAAAGCTTAAGAGAGCTACCATATAAGAATTTTAAAAGAACCCCAGACACTTTAGAAATCAGAGTTACAGCAGGAAGGAAGCAGTTACTAAACCAATGTTCCCTTCTCAGGACCCTTCAACCCAATGAAATTGACAAGACATGAACCACAAGATCAAAGCTGAGTGGAGGGGCCTTGGGAGGGACAGCAGAGGTAAAATAATTCAACACCCCTGGAAAAGTTCCACTTCCTTTTATTAGCCTGTATAATCAACCAAAACTTAAGAACTTAAGAAAGCACTAATATTGGATATAGTACTAAACTGAAGAATATTGAAGAAAAATATTCCTGGGGGGAGAATAGGCCTTTGAGACTGCTTTCCCCTGTCTTTTCAATCTAAATTTGCCCTTTATTGATGAATAAAAGTCTCTCTTAAACTATAACTGGAGTCTGACATAGACATCTTTAACAAGACACAAGGCACTTACAATGCTAGGTCTAAAAGCTGACTCTCCTGACAGTCCTAGAGCAGTGTAGCCATCAGCATGTAGATACCTTGCAAAGAATTATGACAAAGCTTCTCTTTTTTTTTTCAATGCTATCAACAAAACAGACCACAAAAAACACTAAAACCCATTCAATAAATGGTACTACAATGTAATTTTTAAAAGTTAGATTCTAAAATGAATCATATTGAGGAGAAAGGTTCAAGAAAATATAGAGGTCATCAGGCTATCACATAAGCTAAAATCAGATGTCTTATGCTTTGTAATTTCCTTTCTTCAAGCCTTATAAATTACTTACTGCAGAGACACTGATGTTAACATTCGTATTTGTTTAAAGTTCTAATCGAAGCCCTGCCTCTGGTCTTCCTTGAGATTAATTTTAAAAAAGAAAAGCCAGTAAGTCCATTCTATAGTTTGGGTATAATTATTATCAAATAAATACCAAGATACTGATAAAATAAAGTCACTAGTAGACTTTGGGCTATGGTTAGGTAAAATGTTTACAATATTCTTCCATCTTTTAAATGAAAGAAGTTTTTATAAACCAAACATAAGGCCAATTGTTAATGAAATCATAATGAGGTTCTCATCATAAAAAGTTCACTTATAAAAACAAGGATGCTGCATACAGATGCTTACTGAGATAGAACTCCATTGTAAGTAGAAAATATCATAAGTTCAAATGCACTTAATACATTTAAGCTCCAAATATCATAGCTTGGCCTAGCCTACCTTAAATGTGCTCAGAACACTTACATTAGCCTACAGTTGGGCAAAATCATCTAATACAAAGCCTATTTTTTTAACAAAGGTGTTTAATATCTCATGTAATTTATTGAATACTATACTGAAAGTGAAAGACACAATGGTTATACAGGTACTCAATGTATAGTTTCTATTGAATGCATATTGCTTTTGCACCATCTTAAAATCTAAAACTTGTAAGTTTGACCATTATAAGTCGGTGACCA
>CAUYPO010134671.1:0-23879 GCA_963574435.1 Cheirogaleus major
GTAGAGACGGGGTCTCACTCTTGCTCAGGCTGGTCTAGAACTCCTGACCTCAAGCAATCCTCCCACCTCGGCTTCCCAGAGTGCTAGGATTAAAGGCGTGAGCCACGGTGCCTAAGTCAATTTTTCTTACTCAATTATTTAGTTTTGGTTTTATTACAACTCATTGCAACTGTATTCAGATAATTTAGTTTGTGAATTAAACTCCTGACCTTTGTTGACACTCAAAAAAAAAAAAAAAAAGCCAAAACATAGAAATGACCCAAGTGTACATCAACAGATGAACCCTGAAAACATGCTAAGTGAAATAAGCCAGACATAAAAGGACAAATAGTGTATGATTCCACTTAAGTGAAAATTTTAGAATATGCAAATTGATAGAGACAGAAAGCAGATAAGGGTTATAATGCACTAGGGGAGGAGGGAATGGGGAGTTATGGCTTACTGGGTAGGGTTTCTGTCTGGGTTGATAAAAAGGTTTTTAGAAACAGTGGTGTTGGTTAAAGACCACTGTGAATGTAATCGATCAATGCAACTTAATTGTACACTTAAAAATGGCTAAAATGGCAATTGCTATGTATATAACGCAGTATTTATTTTTCCCACACACACACACAAAAGTTAGTGTATGGCCACTTTGGAAGACAGTTTGTCAATTTCTTACAAAGCTAAGTCTTATATAATCCAGCAATGTGCTTCCAGGTATTTACTCAAATGAGCTGAAAACTCATAACACAAAAACCTGCACATTAATGTTTATGGCAGCTTTATTTGTGACTACTAAAAGCTAAAAGTAACAGAGATGTCTTTCAATAGATAAATGAATAAACAAACTGTGGTACATCTATACAACTAAATATTATTCAGTGATTGAAAAAAGATATGAGCTAACGAACCACAAGAAGATATGGAGGAACCTTAAGTGCATATTACTAAGTAGAAGAAGCCAGTCTGAAAAGACTACATGATTCCACCTGTATGACATTCTGGAAAAGGCAAAACTGTAGAGAGTAAAAAGATCAGTGGTTGCCAAGAATCCAAGGGGAGAGAGGGAGAGATGAATAACGCAGAGACCATGGGGGACTTTTAGGATAGTCAAGCTATTCTGTATGATTCTGTAATGGTGAGTACGTTACATTACGCATTTGTCAAAATCCACAGAATGTACAACAAAGAGTAAACTCAAACATGAACTATGAACTTTAGTTAATGATAAGGTTTCAATACTGGTTCATTAATTACAGCAAATGCACCACACTGTGATATATTAATAATAGGGGAAACTATGGTTGGGGTTAGGGAAGGAATAAATAGGAACTCTCTGTACTTCCCATTTTTTTCTGTCAACCTAAAACTGCTCTTAAGAAATAATGTCTATTAATTTTTTTTAAGTTAATATATTAGAAAAAAAGAACCACAATGAGATATCACTTCATACTCACTAGGATGGCTGTAATAAAGAAAACAAAAAATTACAAGTGTTGGTGAGAATGTGAAGAAATTGGAACCTTCATATACTACTAGTGAGAATATAAAATAGTTCAGCCACTGAAAAGTCTGGTGATTCCTCAGAAGGTTGAATATAGAATTACTATGACCTAGTAATGCTACTCCTAGGTATACACTCCAAATAAGTGAAAACAGGTATTTAAACAAGTACATGTACACACGTTTATAGTAACATTATTCAAAATAGCCAAAAGATGTCCATGGAACAATGAATGGTTAAACAGATTGTAGTATATACATACAATGGAATACTATTCAGCCATAAAAATGAGCAAAGTATTCATACACAATAAAATGTGGATGGACCTCAAAACACTATGCTAAGTCATGAAAGGTCTCATATGTTGAATGATTCCATTTATACGAAATATCTAAAGTAAGTAAATCTGCAGATAGAAAGCAGAACAGTGGTTGCCAAGGACTGGGAGAAGAGGGAAAAGAGGAGTTAACTGCTTAATGGGTACCAGGTTTATTTTGGGGGTGGTAAAAATGTTTTGTAACGAGACAGAAGTTGTGGGTGCATGCATTGTTAATGTACTAAATGCCACCCAACTGTTCACTTAAAAATGGTTAATTCTGTTATATGAATTTCACATCAATAAAAAAGAAAAAAATCTCTAAAAAGATATCTTGATCAAGAAGAACCTAGGACTCCCAAGAGTGAGTAATTACTTGGTTTCCCTTGTTAGCTATCTTCCTTACTCCTGGCTTCATTACCATGACGGTTAAGCTCAGCTCTGCAAACACATGATGAACAAGATCCTACATGGGTTTCAAACACTAACTTCACCATTGTTTCTTTGAATACCGATCTACTTCTCCCTTAAGATCTGAGTGCAAATACTAAAAACTAACTTTTCACTATCATCTCCCTAAAATATCCTTGTGACACTTTCTGTGATGCCCATTTAAGAAAGACAGGACAATTCATGTCTTGACCCTAAGACGGCCTCCTCCTGCATGATGCCAACTTTTCTGCACACTTACTCAGGACCTCAACCTTGTTAGACCCACTATACTTCATTCTTTACCTACATTTTTTCCCCCTGGCTTTTCTTCAAAAAGGTTCCTGACCACCAAAACAATCCTTGGCTAAGGATAAGCCTTCCCTGTGCCCAACGTAGATACTATTAATTTTGTCTTTTTTTCTACATTTGTTCTTTTCTACCTCAAAAATTATTCATTTTTTTCATGTGTTCAATGCACTGCAACAGATACATGGAGTGATAATGCCACAATCTTGCCCTCAAAGAGGACTGGGGAAAGAGGGCAAGAACATGTTTAGAAAGGTATAATAAAAAGTTAAAATTAAAGGTACATAAGAATATTATAAAGTGCCAAGAGAAAAACACCCAGTTAAGGGAATGTTAGGTTTCATGGAAGAAAGAACATTTGAGAAAAGCTTGAAAGCTAATGATCTCAAAAGATGGATAACAGGAATAGAGAGCATGGACCCATGCCTGGAAATGAGACACCCCTAGGGACAGAGACTGCAGCAGAGGATACACGTGGGGAAACTGGGAGATGGGGCTGGAGAGTAGGCAGGGTCCTGCTATGGAACCCTAAATGCCAAGGCAAGGCATGAATACTTAATTCAGTATACAAATGGGGGAGATGTGACAAGAGTGTATTTTAAAAGATTTTTAGCTAGGAAGAGACTAGACTAGGAAATGGGAAAGAAGGGTTACTATTCACGAAGCTACAGTAACAGCTTGGGCAGGTCTACCCCCATGCTCATCCAAACCACCTCCAACCTCTACAACAGCCTCCGACTGTCTCCTACTTAACCAGTTCTTCAGCATCTCAAGGTACCTCTCTTTAACTGCCTCACTTACATTGCTGACTGGAAAGGAAAAAATGACAGTTTGTCCTTTAAGTGATTAAAAATTAATATTATGGACTGATACAATTTTATGGTTCATATTCTTTACAATTAATATGTCAGCTCCTATCATGTGCCTGGCACTACCCTACGCAACAGGGATGCAGGAGGCAAAGTTTCTATCCCATGGAGCTTAGTACATTTTGTGGAGGAAACAGATAAAAGACCAAAATGTAAGGTAAATGCTGTGAAGAGAGCGGGTCAGAGGAAGAGTGCACGTATGAATGTGGAGGCTGCCTGAGCTTGAGTGGGCAAGGCAGGCTTCTCTGTGTAGGGAGAAAGAAGCAGCCACGTGGTGTGCATTTTTATGAAGTATACATTTTTATATTAAAAGAGAAAAACAGGTTTTGGAGTCACACAGAGCTACATTCCAGCCTGGCTCCATCACTTAGTGACTGCTTCCAAATCACTGAATCTCTCTTGAATCTGTTTCTCAACCTTCATTTCATAATAAGGTTTTTATAGGGTTATTTTGTGAGAATTAAATAATGAATATAAATACTGTGCACTACGTCTGGCACTTGATAAATGATTATGTTACCCACTGATTTATTAGATCAGTGGTTACATATACATAGAAATTATTTTGCTGTCATATCTAAAAATTAGATAATAATTCAGCATAAACTGTCTGAAACTGGTGCTAATCAATCCCAAAAGACACAATCCTGAATGCCATAATCCTAAATGTTAAAATCCCAAAAGACCAAAATCCCTAAAGTTTAAAAAATACCTATAGTCAAAAATCCTGAAAATCACAATCCTGAAAGATTAAATCCCAAATGCTGAAATCCCGAAAGCCAAATTCTGAGAGAAGGATTTATGTACTTTTAGTTGTACACAGGACAGTTCCATCAAGTTAGGCAAAACTATTATTACCTTGTTATTGTCTTTATTTGGAAATTAAGTATGATTTGATGAGATGTGTATGGGGGCCAAGGTGACAGAGGGAAGATTTGTGGACTTAATTTTAAGTGTCAACTTGACTGGCTTCAGGAATGCCTAGAAACCTGGTAATGCATGATTTTGGGTGTGTCTGTGAGGATGTTTCCAGAGAAGACTAGAGTGTGAGTCTGAGTGGACGAGGTGGGGAAGATCTGCCCTCAATGTTGATGGGCACCATCCAATTAGCTGGGGACCCAGAGAGAACACAGAAGGTAAACTCGTCTTTGAGAGCTGGCATAGACTTTTCATCTGCTGCCTTGGACATCAGCACTCCAGGCCTGCTGGCCTTTGGACTCCAGGACCTAGCCAGTCACCACTGCCACCCCACCCCCGCGGTCCTGAGGCTTTCAGCTTCAGATTGAAAGTTACACCATCAGCTTCCCTTGTTCTGAGGACTTCAGACTTGGACTGCGCCTTGCTACCAGTATCCCAATCCCAGGGTCTCCAGCTTGCAGACGGCTGGTCGTGGGACTTCTTGGCCTCCATAACTGCATGAGCCAATTCCCCTAGTAAGTCCCCTCTCATATCTATATACATATCCTATTGCTTCTCTCTCTCTGGAAAACCCTAACACAGGTTGGTATTATATTGGGGAAGCCAAATATCATTCTTATTCTAGTCTTTACAACATAAAGGAAAAGATCTGTGAAGTTTTTCCCTGGCAAAAAGGCTGTGGTAAGTGTATGAGGCTACTTGATGGTGAAAGATAAAAGTTTAAAAGCTAATTATTATTAGTGCTACAAAAGCAGAAAAATCTCTTAATTGCAATGACTGAGCAATAACCAGACTTTCAAATGAACAATGTATGCTTACAAAACTTGTAGACTACAACCACTCTCCAAATACGACTGCAGCAAGTGATTCAAAGATCACAAAGGTGAAAACGCAGGTGAAAAATACTAGATATCTCCCCTGCCAACTTACTCAATGGTGTGTGACTTCTGCCCCTTCACACGTAGCGCCAATATGCTATACTATGTATCTCATTATTGCATCATTTCCAATACTGGAGGTGTAAATTGTGTAAAGATTTTTAGAGAGTTCTAATTTGTTTCATGTTTTTTTTTTTTTTTTAACAAATTTGACTCCTCCCTGAAAGCACATTATCACAATGCTGACTTCATGCATAAGCACTGTGTGTATATGAAAGCACGCTGAAGCCAGGCATGGTGTTGCATACCTGTGGTCCCAACTACTAGAGAGGCTAAGGTGGGAGGATCACTTTGAGGCTGTAGGGTGATGATCACGCTTGTGAATAGCCAATGCACTCCAGACTGGGCAACACAGTGAGATCCCCCCATCTCTTAAAAAAAAGTTAAAACTTCCTCAATAAATGAAGCGATGTCTGTTTTTGCACATATGCATCTGTGAAAGATAAAATATGTTGAGATCTCTGCTACTTGGGCAACTGCATATGCAGTGGTGACCCATTCCAGTTTTTAATCAACCTTATCAAAAGACTTAGTTTGTCCACAGTATTTCAGATGACCACAGAGAGCTGGGTGCACACAGTGACCAATTACAGTAATATATATTTTGCTTTTTGATCTATTTATGAATATAGTTTGCTCATAACTGCTATACCTGTGTGACTATTGTTAGTATATCAGTGTTTATGCCTGTAAAAATATGTATATTATTATCTATTCTATTGTGTAAGGTGACCTATGAAGTGTTCTGTTATGTTTCTCAAATAAACCATCTTTTTAAAAAGTAAATGTCTTTTAAAGCATTTTAAAATTATTTTTTCCAAAATTATATTTTTGGGATTTGTGCATTAGGGATTGTGTCCTTTAGGATTATGGCCCAAACACATCTGAAACAAATACTCAAGTAGACTTCAGGAGATGTACCACCTACAAACAGAAACCTGGGTAATATACTGTAAAACAGTATTAACAATCACCTTTATCCACACATAAAACAGTTCTAAAAGCTGTCTTAACTAAAACACCAGGCTAACAGTCATGACATTTTCTTTTTCTTTTTTTTTTGAGACAGAGTCTCACTCTGTTGCCCGGTCTACAGCGCCATGGCATCAGCCTAGCTCACAGCAACTTCAAGTGATCTTCCTGTCTCAGCCTCCTGAATAGCTGGGACTACAGGCGCACACGTGGCTAATTTTTCTGTTTTTAGTAGAGACTGAGGTCTCACTCGCTCTTGCTCAGGCTGGTCTCGAACTCCTGACCTTGAGCAATCCTCCTGCCTTGGCCTCCCAGAGTGCTAGGATTACAGGCGTGAGCCACAGCACCCGGCCCATGACATTTTCTTTAACATATATAATTATTTCCATGTATAACAATTTCAAAAAAATAATATTTTCATATGACCATTTAACTCTAAATATTATAAAAATATTATAATTTATTTTAATAAAAGATTAACAAGCTGAATTAGGTCAATAAGAGGAACAAGATATTGGATTGGTTTATAAAATTTTTATTCATTTATAGATGGAAAGAGAAAAAATTTTCTATTTTCTTATTTCCAAATGATTTAATTTAGAATAAACTAAAGCAGAGAGAAAACATCAGTTCTCTCTTCCTTAGGAACCTATACCAGCTATTAATTTGCTAATGAAATCAGATATATGACATCTACATGATCAATGTTGTGACTTTATATTAGTAGAGACACTACTTGAGTTGCATTATTATTGGATTCCTGCAAGATAATTCCCTAACAAGTCACTAAGGAAGCAGTGAAGCTTCTTCAACAGATACAGGATAGGCCAGTATCAAATATTAATACTAACAAAAAAGAAAAAGAAAGGAAGTAGAGATAATGCTTGGTATGTTGAAAAATACTTATTAAATTTCTCTAAAA
The DNA here is from genome assembly GCA_963574435.1 of Cheirogaleus major. NCBI lineage: Eukaryota > Metazoa > Chordata > Mammalia > Primates > Cheirogaleidae > Cheirogaleus > Cheirogaleus major. Next base: position 7,160 of record CAUYPO010134671.1, read on the forward strand.
AGGATTACATAAATATATCATCTCAACTACTATAATTAGATGTCAATTCCAATTCTTTAATAACATTTGCAAAGTTTACATCTTAAATAAAGGCATATGAAAAACCAAAAGCATCAACAAAAGAAATCTTATTTTAATAAAAAGATTTTGCTGAAATCTTAATGCCTGAATTTTGAATTTTGAATATAAGTTGAGGCCAGGCGTGGTGGGTCACACCTGTAATCCTAGCACTCTGTGAGGCCAAGGCGGGAGGATCGCTAGAGCTCAGGAGTTTGAGACCAGCCTGAGCAAGAGCAGCGAGACCTCAGTCTCTACTAAAAACAGAAAAATTAGCCAGGTATGCGCCTGTAGTCCCAGCTATTCAGGAGGCTGAGGCAGGAGGGTCACTTGAAGTTGCTATGAGCTAGGCTGACACCACGGCACTCACTCAGGCAACAGGGAGGGAGGAAGTTGATTTTTTTTTTAAATCTAGAAAACGAGAGAATGAGCCAACATCTTTTGAAAGCTGAGCAAGATACAAGCAAGTTAATAAACTTATGAATCTCATTAATTCAGAAAGGATCCAAAACAGTGAACCAAAGGGGAAAAAAAGCAACTGAAGTTCCCATGGCATATTTCTAGAGAGCTAGCAGCAAAATTCTATTTTTTGATTCACTCAAAAATATTTGTTGAGCACTAACTACATACCAAGCACTGTTCTATGAATAGATACTGGGGATATGATGGGCAACAGACAAGTCCTTGCCCTTACACAGCTGATATTCTCCCAAGTAAGCTCCAGAAAGGCAATTCCTGGGCTCCACCCTACTCTTTGTATAATCTAAAACCAAACTCTTCCCCTCCAAAGGTGGTACAAACTTATCCTGCAAGTTGTCTTCCAGTTCATTTAAATTACACAGATTCGACTGGGTGCAGGTTAAGGGCACAGAGTCCAGAACCAGGTTACCCGACTCCAAATCCTAGCTCTGCCACTTACTAGTTGCTTGACCTTAGATGAGTCACTCAACAACTTTCTGTGCTTCAGTTTTCTCATCTGAAAAATGGAGGTAATAACATTATCTCATAATTCTTATAAGAATGGAGTTCTTATCTGTAAAGTGTTTAGAGCAGTGTCTGGCACTTAGAATATATTACTTGTATAAAAATATTTATTTATATCATGTATAATATTTACTATTTAATATCATGTTTAATATTTACTGTTAAAGCTTTCGATAGATAAAATATCTTTGCCTATCTGTTTTGGAATCAAAGTGGATCGATGCCAAAATTTCCTGTAAAATCCATTTTATTTAAACCAATTGCTAAATGTTACAGATACTCATTAAGTACACTAGGGCTTTGGCCATAGGAAAACCATAACAGGAAGAAGCAAAGATGAACAATTCATCATGTGGGTCCAGCCCTCACAATCTCCTTCCCACTTTCACCCCTCCACATCAGAACAATCCTCTCAACCTTGTATCACACACCACTCTTCACAAAACCTTGTTGTGTTTATGAGACTCAAGTGCACTAGCCCCAGGTTCAAAGCCCATCAACAAGCTATTCCCACCCTGCCCCGGTACTATTTGACCCAAGCTCCCTTCTGACCTTTCCCTCCCAGTCATCTTCAGGCCCCCTAAGAGCCCATGCTTTGCTAGGTAATATGTCACATCAATACTTTTGAGCCTTGGTTCCTGAAGGACCTCTCCTTAGAATGCTCCTTCCCCACTCTTCCACTTGGCTCTCTCCTATCCATCCATCAAGTCTACCCAGATGTCCCCTCCTCCACAGCCTTCTCCGATATTCTTCCCATACTTAATCGGGAGTAACGGCTTCTTCCCTAATTCTCCCCAGCACTCTGGGTACACCACTATTATAGCCCTATAGATTCTTTATAAGGTTGATAAATGTTAATTTTCTATGTCTGACTCTCCCACAGACCCTGAACTCTAGGCAAAGGGAAGATGTTTTATTTATTTTTGCCTTTCTTGTGTCTAGCATGGTATCTACTTAGCACTCTTGGCTGAACTGAAATATAAATTTTCTTTTTTTTTAAATTTGCTTTGATGTGCTTCATTCCCATAGGCTTCATTTGGCCTGTGTCTCTGATGTTTAGGGGAAGCCAACTTTTAGCACATGTGATAGCCAATGTAGCAAAGTTTTTTTTTTTTTTAAAGAAACATTTAACAAATTATGAAGGCTGTGATGTCCTTCACTCCAACTCAAATTTCTACTATTGAGTATGCTAGAACTTAAATCCACTTCCACAAGGTCTTCTTCAACTGAGAGAAGATAAAAGTCCTGATCTCATTATGTTTAAACTCGTATGTCCACTGGGACAAAACAAAACAGCAGCACCAAATTCAATGCAATGTTTACCTTTTCATTTATTGTCTGTTCACTAACGTACAGGTACTGGTAAACCTGTTTAGATTCATTTACACTGTGTATGTTGAGTTCACAGGAGTCATTTGGTTGGAATCTTGAGGGCATTTCTCCATACTTTTGCCATCAAGTAGGAACTACTGAACACAAATGAGTCTATTCTATTGTTCTAAACCTCTGCAGCAGGAGAAACTCCCAACGCTCCTCACAGGGCAAGTTCTCCAGGTTCTTCACCTAAACCACTAATACTCCATCTAACCCCATCTGCTGTTTTCCAGAGCTGAGGAACAGTTTGCAATGGCTCTTGAACACACTCTGCGATCAAGACCCTCAACTCATTGTGTAGAGTACTTTATCAGGCTAAATTAACTCAGTTCTTTGGCTTATATTTCCTCTGTATTTTCCTCATTCTTTACCAATTTTAGTTACTCTTATGAGCACTTTGCAAGTTTTATACAATGAATCCAAATTCAACATTATTTTAATAACTACTACGTGAAGAGGACATAAAGATTAACAAGGCATGGTGGTCATCTAAGAATATACACACTCGTGAAATAGACACATAGACACATTCTATATTAGCTGTAATATATATGACATGCATTAACGGTAATACATGGGTAGAAACAGGGGAGGAAGGTAGGGCAATCCAAAGCAGAGGCTCAGAGGAAAAATGGGACACTCACTTTCAATACACTGACAGGCAGCAATGCAGATCTGGGGCTATAAAATAAAGCAAAACACAGCCCTAACTATAAGGAAACTAGAGCCCAGTGAAGTGGTGTTTGAAAATATTTTGCAAGTCTTTTTTTTTTTTAAGCAAAAATCTTACACTGATATACCCAAAAGACAACAGAGATGATGAGTTGCTGTAGCTGGATTTGGGAAGAGAATGACCCTCATTTCTGCCCCAGCCAGGCCCCCTGGGCCCCAAGATGCCTCTGCAGCCCAGCACCAAAGGAATGAGAGTATGTGTCTCCCCCACAACCCCCTGTGCTTTATTGTGATGTTTTGATACAACACTTAGCACACTGCCACCTACCTACACAGTTAGTGCTATATAAGTATTTGTTAAATAAAACATGAGGGCTCTGGAATAATTTGCAAGTCACTGGTCTAATGAATGGGAATGGCAGAGGTGTATAGGGAAGGAGTAGAACTGCCAGACACAAGGCATAAAATGCTGGGTCCAAATTACCAGAACCCAAAACTAGACAAGGAATTACAAAGGTCTGACCAGTTTCTCCAAAATTCCATGAGATAAAAAGTTCAGCTTAACTACTTTTTACTTTACCCCTGCAATTCTTGTTTCAGATAGTCAGCTCTGCTTGCCAAAGCAGTTTCTTCAAATCTTTCCTGCTTCTTCAAAATTCCAACTCTCCACCTCCCCTTTCACCCTCAGCAGGCAGAGGACCTTAGCAGCACACAGGGAAAAGTGCTCCTTACATTCCTGCCCCCGTGTGCATGCATCCTGTTTCCTGCCTACACACCTCTGCTTTCCTTTGGGATGCGAGTATTCTTACTATCCAAAGCCAATTGCCCCGGACCACACTAGGTCCTGAGTGCCCAAGGAGGGTCCTCAGTCCAACACATTCTCTCCTGCATCTTCAACACTGTCCTCTGTGCTCGCTCCTCATCAGGATTTTCACTGCTCCAGTTTGTCATATACAGGCGGTCCTCAGCTTAAGATGATTCAAGTTACGCTTTTCACTTTACAACGGTGTGAAAACAACACGCATTCATCCACTAGAAACCGTACTCTGAGTACCCATACAACCATTCTGTTTCTCACTTTCAGTACAGTATTCAATAAATTACACGTGATATCCAATACTTTAGTCTAAAATAAGCTTCGTGTTTGATGATTTTGTTCAACTGTAAGCTAATGTAAGTGTTCTAAGCACTTTTAAGGTAGGCTAGGCTAAGCTATGATGTTCAGTAGGTTAGGCGTATTAAATGTACTTTGGACTTATGACAGGTTTGTCAGGATGTAACTCCATCATAAGTTGAGGAGCACCTGTATTTAAAACAACAACAACAAAAAAGAAGTCTTCTCTTGTTCTAAGATTCTCCCTGCATCTATTTTTTACTTTCCTTTAACAGCCAAACTTTTGGAAGATCTGAATCCAAATTTACTGTCTCCACTTCTTCACATCTCTTATCAATACATGACAATCTGTCTTTAGTTACCACCCTTCAGAAGCCTCCCCCGTCTCCCCACCCAACTGACATTTCTCAGTAACTGTGTCCACTGCCTCTGCCGTGAAACACTGCTCATTCCATGCACTCTGTGGTTTCCTCCTACCTGTCTGGTTGCATCCCTTCTGCTCTTTGGGAACCACTACGCTCCCTTAAATGTTTGCATTCCTCAGAGTTTTGTCCTGGACCTTTTGAGCACTTGCCACTGTTAGTAACAATAACCCCCAGGGGCGGGGGGGGGGGAGGTTAAGACTACAAAACCTTCTACTATTACTAGCAGGAGAAGCCCATCACTCCAGCAGGAAACAAGGAAGGAACCACTTCTCTACATACTCACATTCCTTATTAGCCCCTGAGAACAATCTCATCTACTCCTAGGCTAGAATTACTACACATATGCTAACCTCCAAGTCTTAATCTACAGCCCAGTTCCTTCGCCTAAACATCAGATCTGGGCTCAAATACACAATGCTTTACAAACATCTCCACTTAAGTTCAAAACTAAATTCATCACTTTATACCTCACCCCAATCTTCTCTTTCTCAATTGTTTTCTATTTCAAGGAGTGGCACCCCCATCACCTAGTCTCCCAAGCCTGAAGTCTAGCCTTCCTCACCAGTCCACCTTCAACAGCTATCATCCCATCGCCACTGTCTTCAACAGCTTCACTCATCAACACATCTGGCCCAGTGTGTGTCAAAATACTGCTGCACACAGAGTGGTGAAAGAGACAAGTTGAATCCTAGAGGGAGGCGGCAGGTAAACAAATAAATAAAAGTTGAGATTGCGAAAAAAGCTATGAACGAAACAAAGCTATGTGATGGGGGCATTACTTTAGATGGGGATGGCCAGAGAAAACTTCTCAGAGAAGGCTACATTTAAGCTGCATTGTATCTGAACAACAAATAGAAACAAGTCTCACGAAGATTTAAGAGGCCGAGTGTTTCAGACAAAGAGGAGCCAAGTATAAAGGTCCTAAGGTAGACACGAGCTTGAGGTGTTCAAGAAAGAAAGAGAAGGCCAACAAGGCTGGGACGTTGGAAGCAAGGAGGAGAACAAGTCAAATGAGCTGAGGGAGGCAAAGGTCAGACAGGACTGCAGTCCCCAACCCCGGGCTGCGGTTATGCTGCAGTTTCCAGTCTGGCAGCCTGGCTGCACAAGCAGGAGATGAATGGTGGGGTAAGTTTCATCTGTATTTATAGCTGCTCACTCACATCACCTGCATCACTCACATCACCGTCTGAGCTCCGCCTCCCTTCAGATCAGTGGCAGCATTAGATTCTCATAGGAGCGCAAACCCTACTGTAAACTATACATGCAAGGGGCCTGGGTTGAGAGCTCCTTATGAGAACCAATGCCTGGTGATCTGAGGTGGAGCTGAGGCGGTGATGCCAGCACTGGGGAGCGGCTGCAAATACAGATCATCATTGGCAGAGAGGTTCGACTGCACAATAAATGTAATGCACTTGAATCATCCTGAAACGGACCCCCCTGCCTCCCCACCCCCATCCATGGGAAAACTGTCTTCCATGAAACCTGTCCCTGGTGCCAAAAAGGTTGGGGACTGCTGAGACAGGACCTTATAGGCGACCATGACAGCAATGAAAAGCCACTGGAGCACTTGAGGAAGGCAACTAACACAATCCAATTTGAATTTTTAAATGATCACTTGAAAGACTATACTTTCAGGGATCATTTCTATAGTCCGTTAAATGATCACTTGAGCTCAGAAGTGCAAAAAATGGTTTGGGAGGGGGGGCAAAAATAGGCAGTAGGAAAACTGGTCAGGAGCCTAATAATACAGTAGTCCAGATAAGAGGGGATGGTTCTTGAGACGGGAGGGAATAAATTCAGGATATATTTTTGATATAAAGTGAACAGAACTCACTAGGAAATTAGATGTTGAGAGTGAGGGGAGAAAAAAGGGATCTAGAACAATTCCTAGGTTGTTTTTAGGTATAATTTACATATAGCAAAATTACATACAGTATATGATTTAATCAGTGTGATGAATGCCTATCAAGACTCAGAACATTTCCATCACTCTAAAAAGTTCTCTTGGCCGGGCGCAGTGGCTCATGCCTATAATCCTAGCACTCTGGGAGGCTGAGGCCAGAGGATCGCTCAAGGGCAGGAGTTCAAGACCAGCCTGAGCAAGACCTCGTCTCTACTAAAAATAGAAAGAAATTAACTGGCCAGCTAAAAATATACAGAAAAAATTAGCCAAACATGGAGGTGCATGCCTGTAGTCCCAGCTACTCGGGAGACTGAGGCAGAAGGACTGCTTGAGCCCAGGAGTTGTGGATTGCTGTGAGCTAGGCTGACGCCATGGCACTGTAGCCTGGGCAACAGAGTGAGACTCTGTCTCAAAAAAAAAAATTAAAAGTTCTCTCATGTTCCCTCCCAGTCAATCCCCTTCCACCCAAGAAGCAACACCAATCTAATTTCCACTACCACACAGAGATTAGTTCTCCTTATTCTGGAATGTCTTATAAATGGGATCATCCATTATGTACTATTTTTGTGACTGGCTTTTCACTCAGCATATCTGAGATAAATCCTTATTACATATATCAACAGTTTGTTCCTTTTCATTGTGGTCTTCCACTGTATGAACATACCAGTACATTAATTCATTCTCTTGCTGACAGACATATGAACTGTTTACAGTATTTGGTTATTATGAATAGAACTACTATGAACATTCTTACATGAGTTTATTTGTGGACATTTTCATTTCTCTTGGATAAATACCTAGAAAAGAAACTGTTGGGTCATAGGATAGATATATGTTCAACTTTTTAAGGAATTGCCAAACAGTTTTCCCAAGCGGCTGCATCATTTTATACTCCCATCAGCAGTGTATTCAAGTTCCAGCTGCCTGACTCCTAGGGGTTTTGCTTGAGTAACTCCACCTATGTCACAATCAAACTCACATTCTTTCAGCCTCAAACACACTTCTTTCTACATCTTTTTTTTTAAGACCTGTAGATGCACTCTAAGGACACTTTCCTCCTCACCCCATCCCTTTTGCTGCCTATCTCTCATGCTATTTATTCATTCAACAAATATCCTGAAGGATGAGAAAAGGCAGGGGTGACCAGAATGTTCTTGATAGAGGAAGTAGCACATAAAAAAGTTCTGAGGGGGGAAAACCTTGCCACCTTCAGAGGACCTAAGAAAGTGAATGTGACTGGAGGACAGGGAACAAAAGTAGCAGGATCAAGGCTCTTCAGGGCCTTATGAATCATGGGCAGGAGTCTGGATTCTCTTTAAAGTGCTATGGGAAACCATTAAAAAGATCTGACACAGGGGACAGACAGATGTCTGGGCAAAGTGGAAAAGAGGTGGACAGGAGTAGAAATGGGGAGGCCATATTAAGAGGCCATCACGGTGTCCGAGGTAGGAGATGGTGGTGGCTCAGAGGGTAGTGGCAGCAAAGGTGAAATAAGTGTCATATTATGGAAATAGTACTTGCAGTACTTTGGTGATGGATTAGAGAATGGTGAGAGAAAAGGAGGAATCAGATTTGACAAATTGGGTAGATGGCAGAGGCACTTATGAAAAAGGGGACAAATGGAGAAGAAAGAGTTTACATGGAGTAAGTGTTCAGCTTTTGAATTATAAAGCTCAAGATAGCAGTAAGATATTCAAGCGGCTGTGTCAAGCAGGAGTCGAAGGAGCTAGAAGAGACTTAGCAGAAGATATCAATGTGGGGGTCATCAGCTTATGGACAATCATGAAAGCCTAGCTATACCCGAAATCACCCAGGGAGAGAATACCTCAAAAAAAGAGGATCTGGAGAATGCCAATGATCCACTAGAAGAAATGGAACAAGAGGCCACAAAAGTGGGATGAGACAGCTGAGATAAGCCAGTTGATGAGGGGGTACGTGGTCCTCCTTTGAGAAGCCACCAATAACCTTTTAAGTATGCTGGTACAGCATCTTGTATTCCTCATCAGAGCACTTTTGCGTTTTAGACTTTTTTTTCTCCCCAGAGATGGGGGTCTCAGTCTGTTACCCAGGCTGGAGAGCAGTGGCGCAATCATAGTTCACTGTTACCTCGACCTCCTGGGCCCAAGCAATCCTCCTGCCATAACCTCCCAAGTAGCTGTGATCATAGGTATATGCCACCATACCTGGCTAACTTTTTAAAAAAATTTTTGTAGAGACAGGGGTCTTAATATGTTGCCCAGGCTGGTCTCAAACTCCTGGCCTCAAGCAATCTTCCCACCACAGCCTCCCAAGTAGCTGGGATTACAGGCTCGAGTCACCATGTTCAGCTCTCGTACTTTTGATGCCCATTTAATTGCCCTTCTCTACTGGGCAGTATTTGAGGACATAAAACCAACAGGATTGGCAGGAACCAGCCCTGCTCTAGTCCAGTGTCTTGGTACACAGCATAACACAGAATGTTGGTTTAATGGACAGCTACCACTCTCTGACCACCACGTGCAGGCAGTGCACTCCACCATATACTTTTCCTACTTCAGTTCCTTTCCCCAATAGCCCAGAGGAAGGTGCATCTCCATTGGACAGATGAGGAAACGACAGCTCAGGCAAAATGTCCAGAGTCACTCATACTAAGTGATGGAACCAGAATGAGGTCACACATCCTCTTTCATATGCTCTGCTGCCTCCATAAAGCCCACCACATGGACTTCCTACAGCAAGAGTGCTCTCTCTCACATTACTGCTAAAGGGTATGGTATCTGTCCCCAGGTAATTGGCCTGCCATAGCACTAAGTCAGGGGAAAGCCCAGGCAAGTACCTTGGCTCTTTTCTCGAGAATCCATACTCACCAGGCACAGTGACCATTCCCCAGAGTCTCAAAGCAATGCTTCATGGTTAGTACACTTCTAAATGTAGCAGTGAAATCTGGGCTTCCCTGAAACTGAGGTCTGGAGGTAAAAGAACTAATGACTCTGGGGCCTTAACTTTTTAATTCTAGAAACCAATTTTAGTCACATATCAGAACTTTCCCCTTTCATCTAAAAGGCCTCACTCTAACTGAACAACTAATACTGAATATGGCAAAGGAAGAGTTTCTCCATGTCATCCTTTCTAGACCAAGACAAAATCAGGAGAGAAACCAGTAAGGCCTAAGAAGCCGACACTACACATCTGTGTGAAAAATAACAGTGGTACACTAAGCACTAGCACACTAGCACACAGAAGCTTCCTTCCTTTGTCCACTCGGGAGTCACCATGAACTGTCAATCCTCTGGTGAGGGCATGGGGTATAGCTGGCAAAGAACAGGGTTCCACCCTTGATTCCATCAATAAAAAGCTACATAACTTTGGGCAAGTCACCACCCTCTCAGCATCTTTCTTGAGTTGTAAAGCTAAAGGGTTAGACTAGGCAACTTCTTAGGTTTCTCTCACCTCTAAAATTCTATGATCAGAGAGTATGGAAAGGGTGGGAGAAGGCATGCTGGATGCCAGCTGGCTGAGAAATACTGAGAAGATGAGTCCTCCTGGCTATGGTTAACAAAGCCTGTGTGACCTGCACTGTTCCCTCCCCGGCCAGAGCCTCTGCTTGGAGCTATTCTTGCTTCCCTTGACACCCCCCCCACACCCAAGTTCCACTCAGTCACTTAGGATTCTCTATTTGAAGCAATATCTTGCAAAATGCCCTACATACCGAATTCACTAATACTTGCTGGCTGGCTTCACTTGAAGCATTAACAAAGCACAATGATTCTAACACCCTAATCCAACTCCCCAACAAAGTAACATAAACACAACCAAAGAATGTTTCCCATATTACTTAGCACTCACCAATATTATAACACATCTCTACATTTTTTATCAGGATGATTTTTTAAAAAGCAGACAACATTCCTCTTTCTTAGCCTTCACAAGGTACCACTAATGATCTCCTTAAAGCTCTTTTGAACCAGGTCCCTATTAACAAAGCATGAAGACATTATATAAACACAGGAAAGACTTCTGCCCACTTCCATCCTTTGCATTAAATTCTCAAGATGCTCAAGGCTAAATCAAATTATTTACTTAGTTTAATGTCATTTTCATCCATCCCACAGATCAAGTTCGACTGCCCTCCTGGCAGAAAAGGCTTCAGAACAGGGAATATCTTTGTGACCATTCTGAAGTAGCACCTCCCAAGTCACTATCCTATTGTTTTTTTATTCTCTTCATAGCTATTATCACCACCTAACATTTTTATTTACTTACTGTTTATAGTCTCTAAAGTAGGCTCTTTCTTGCCCATCACTGCATCTCCTATGCTTAAAACAGTGCCTATAAACACTTGTTAATGAAAATAAAAAAACACACAGGAGGACCTTAATCCACATTCAGGGATGTGATGTTCAAATGTGGAAACAATCTTCCAATCAACCTGACATTCAAGTGTTCAATGAATTTCTACCCTTTCCTATAGAATAGCTTACATACTGCAATAAGGATATTTTCCCCAGTAGCTAATGTTTTCTCTTTCTTAATTCCCCACAATGAAGCATCAGATAATAAGCCACAGATATACCAATAACTCATGTTATAGTTCATCTTCCTGCTGGGCTATATTCATCACCTACAAAGCAAACATAGCTGTAATGCAGAAAAGTACTGATTATGTTTATTACCATGAGAAGCTTTTCACCCATACTGCAGGTACCATGGGTATTAAAGGACGTTCAACAGCCTAACCAATAATCAACCTACCCAATGTGGTGCAATGTGACCAAATTATGCTCTAACTATGAAAGTTCTGATATTCAGTATATTCTGAAAGTTCAGTATATTGTATTCCACATGTGTAAATCTGATGTACCATTTTATTCCAATAAAATAGGGCTTTATTGTTTTGCTTTATTTTGTTACTTTTTTATACCTCGAAAAAGAAAATAAACGCAGCAGAGTCAGAAGCCCTAGACAGATCTAATGAATACTAAGGTGCCTTGACCACAACTCCCCCCACCAACTGTGCTTAAGGGATATTAGGGAAGAAGTGTCTTTGGTAAATATATCTTTTGAGTCTCACCTGGTCAAACTGACAGCAGTCACCATACTATGTTTCCTGTGCATTGTAAACCAGTAACAGACAGGAAGAAACAGCCTCTTATGTATTATATAACTCTCTGAGTTGATACAAAAGTTTTCAGCTCAAGACATAATGCCAGAATTGGGTATGAAAGATTTATAGATTAAATCTCAGGTACACTAGCAAAACTGACCAGGTAGGGAGAAAGTAAATGTTTAGAAAATTCCCAGGGTCGCAAAAGCAACAAGCAGCCACAAAAGCCATGCTTTCTAGTATTTTACCTGAATCTGGATTTCAGCTTTAAAAAAATAAAAGAGGGGCACAACAGGAAGCTATGGATTCCAAGACCACATCTACCACTAGCTCTTTTGTGCCTTGAGCAGGAAGTGAACTGTAAATAGACCTAGTACAGTACAGGGTTTGGAGTCAAGGGGAGGAGTCACATCCAAACCCTGACTCTCGCTAGCTCTATGACCTCTCAGGGAAAGGAAAGATGATCCAGGTCTGCTGGGTGGATATTGTTAAGATAATTTAAAATGCTTTGGACCGAGTGCAGCATAAAGGCTTGTTTTTTATACAAATGTTAGCATCCTTTCCCATCTACAGGAAGAGTAGGCTGAACTCATCAGTAGTAGTCCAACTCTAATTTCTTGGTATAAATAGACGTGATATTTCAATTACATTCCATCTTATTTTATAGAGTTAAAGAAAGTATACCACTAGAAGGCTATGGAACCTAAAAGCCATGTCTCCTGACATCTTAGCAATTTAGCCAACCTTCTCTCACATAAATACACACACACACAAATCACCTCAGTAGAATAAAAGTTTTATAATACTATTTTTCTCATAAGTTACAAGACAAGCATAATATACTTTGAGTGGGATAACTGCTTACAATTTGAGTAACTAGGGTTTTTAAAATCCCACACTGAACACAAGGTTGTAACTCAAATCCTGATTTAGAAGAAATGCTTATTTCAGGAAACTCCAAATAATCTGTGTAGCTGTATAAAAGTGTCTACCTATGTAAAAGGCCTGATGTTAACATACAACAAAACTTCAACCAAACCATCTCCAAAGTAAATATTAGGAGCACAACACCCTGCCTGCGCTGGGACCCTTTTGGAAATTGTGTTTGAAAAGACTAAACAAAAAAGTGACCTAAGAGTGATAGACATATTATACCACATTGGGCACATGTCTGTCAAACATCACAGTACTAGAAATTTAAGACAAATTCTGTGGTTGGTCTAGAAATACTAACCAGTCAAAAGCATGGCCTAAGGCCTTCACACACCATAAAATCAGTGAAACTAATTGGGGTTCTTCAGCATCTGAGCAAGCATCCGGCTACCATTAAGGAATAATCTGGGGATGCAGATAATTAGTGCACCCTGAGGTGACAGTTAATTCCACTAGCACACCATCTCACAGGAGATACTATGGCATTCTACTCATCCTCCTACTTTGAGAATACTGAAGCTGGAAATTTCAAAAGTTAGCTAAATATCCCTCAGAAGAACTTTTAATAAGATCCCTCCATAATCTATGGTAAGAGGAAGATGCTGGAATTCCTTTGAGCCAGGCAGCAGACACAGACCTAATCAAAAGTTACCCATATTGACTGGGCTAGGTGGCTCAGGCCTGTAATCTTAGCACTCTGGGAGGCCAGAAGGGAGAAGGAGAATCGATTGAGGCCAGAAATTTGAGACCAGCCTGAGCAAGAGCAAGACCAGTCTCCACAAAAAATAGAAAAATTAGCCAGCATGGTAGTGCACACCTGTGGTGCCCCTAGCTACTTGGGAGCCTGAGGCAGGAGGATCGGTTGAGCCCAGGCATTTGAGGTTGCAGCATTCTACTCAGGGCAACAGATCGAGACTCTGTCTCAAAAAAAAAAAAAAAAAAAAGTTACCCACATCTCCCAAGTAGTCAAACATTCTCTGAGTCTTTTTTCTGATAACTTCTTCCACAAAGACAAAATAAATAAATAAATACGGTGTATTCCACATAGGCTAGAATGATATAATACAGTCTGTTCTGAAGCATGGAACAGCACCTGGAATTTCTCGGAAGACCATACCTTGACCAAGTTTTATGCTGTATTGGAGAAGGATGAGGCTGGAAACTAGAAGATAGGCTTTTAAAGGTCATCTCGGCTAAGGTACAGCCTGCATTTCTCAGGAAAGTTGCCTACAGCTAAAACGAGAGCACAACATGGGAGAGACAAAAACAAAACAAACAAAAAAACCCCAAAACCACAAGCTCCTGTAATGTTTGACCTGGCAGAAGTCCTCATTTACCATGAGGAAATTGGGGCATTGAGTGGGTAGGTAACTTGCCCAGAGCTGCAGATTATTTGGTGGCAAAGCTAGAAGTAGATTCCTGATCTCCTGGGTCGGAATTCAGTGCAGTTTCCCCATCCACCAAGCAGCTGATGTTTTATAAAACTCTTCACTCTTCACTGAGGCTGTTAACATAAGGGTCCAATTATCATTCAAAGATCAGCCTGTGAGATAATAGCTCGAAAATTCCATCCATCTTCGAGGGGAAAAAAGCCAAGAGGAAAAAAAATCCTAATTTTGACCTGACCCCTAAAGTCAAACTAAAGGTTTGACACAGACTATACTAGTATTCACCACCACAAAAACAGACAATCCCCACCCACAAACCGAGGAAGGCCGCCGCTCCTTGGCACTGCCCCCCACCCCCAACTCACTAAATTCCACTCCCATCCCAGCGCAAAGACACTGCACCTACCGCCGCAGCCCGAGAAGAATCGGCCGGATCCGTCAACCACCACTCCCCCACCTCCCAAAACAAGGGATGAGAAGGTTAGCGCCTCAGGTCTCCAAACGAGCGCTCCCTCGCGCACGGAGTCCGCCGTATCCCACAGCCCGCCCGGCTCACCGCGGCGGGGGAGGGGAGAAAGCCCCACACAGGAAGTGTGTCCCGTGCTCCACTCCCCGCGCTGAGACCTTGCGCGCTGCCAGCGGGTACCTGCCCTCCGCCTCCAACAGGCGAGAAGTAACCGCGTCCACATGGCTTCAGGTGTTCACATGGCAATAAACGGCCCCGTCCCTCCCGCGGCCTGGGGCGCGCTCCGACTCCAGGGCGCCCCAGCGCGGCTCCCTCCCGCCCGGCCCTCCGCCCCACTGGCCTCGCCTCCGGCCCGCAGCGAAGAGGAGAGCGTCGTCAGCCCCCCGGGGCTGCTAAGGGCCCCGGGGCAGGCGGCGCTGACCCCGCTCACACCCGCCGCCTTTGCACCCAAGGCCGCGACAAGCAGGTACCTCTCCCCGGGCCCCTCAAGCTAGGACCGGACTCCCAGGCCGGACCGAGACACCTCAGCCCTCTGACGCCAAGCCGGACCCCTTCGCCTCAGCACCCCTAGGCCAGGCCAGGCCCAGGACCCCGCCCCGCACTCCTGGGTCTGGCCGGGCAGGAACATTCTCCTCGGCACCTTAAGCCCCGGCTCGGAGTCCAGGAGGCTCAATACTTCCAGGTCGGGCCGGGACCTCTGCTCCCAGCCCCCAGGGCCAGACACCCCGGACTGACCCCAGCCCCCCAGGCCCGACCCTTTCCCTCCCCCTTCAGGCCTGGACGGCGGTTACCTGCTGGAGCCCTCCGCCCCGTCCCTCGGCCTCCGCCGGGGGCGGGAGGGGAGGGAGCGGCGGCGGCGGGCGGCGCTGTGCGGGGTGGGGGCGGGGGTGGCTCTGCCGCCTCCAGCTTAGGCGCCCCGGCCGGCCGCGGGCGGGCCGGGGCCGCGGCCCCTCGAGGCTCGCTCCGGCCCGCGCGCTCGTTCCCCAATCGGGCGCGCCTCAGGGCGGGCTCCCCTGGCGGAGGCCGCGGCCGCCTCGCAGGGGCCGAAAGCCGCTCGGTTCGGGGTTTTTTCTCTCCATTCTCCCAACACACAGGAAATAACAGAGCGTCAGGTGACGGCGAGCGGCCAATAGGGAGGCTCCGGGCCGCGGCGCGCGGGCGGGCGGGAGGGCGCGCAGCGGGGCGGTGCGCGCGGCGGGGGCGGGGCGGCAGGGGGCGGGGCCGGGCGCGCGCGTGCCCACCCGCGTGCGGCGGCGTCGAGGCCAGCGCGCGCTGGGCCGGGGCCGCGGAGACCCCAGCCCAGCGTCCGAGTCCCGCGGGGATCCTCTCGGCAGCCGCGGGGCGCAGCACGCCGTCCGCCCGGTGCCTTGTCGGCCCGCGCCTGGGGCCGTCTTGGGGGTGGCCGCAAGCCAACTTTCTGGGGAGTTGGTGGCCCGGAATCTCTCACTGAGATTTCTGGCGTTCCCTGGAGCCTCCAACGCCAGAATCGCGCCTCTGGCAGCCCGGAGAGCCTGTGGGCTAGGCCCCGGCCTCGTCCTGGTGGCCTTTTTAGTCGGGCCGGGCATGAGGGTGACTCTTGCCTGCCAAGAGCCATCTGGGCTCCGGGGCAGCCGGCCTGATCCCCTGGTTCCACGGCCTACACCCGTGCCGCCCCGTGTCCTTGGATGCACGACTCGGTTTCCCTCAGAGCCTCAGTTTCCTCAGCAATAAAAAACGACGAGGAGGGAGGCCTACCTATCTCACGTGTAAAATAGGCGCTCCAGAAACATCAGTTGCATTTCTGCAGCTGCATTAAGAAACTGCAGTGCCTCGCTGGCAGGACCCAGGGTCCAGAATTAATTTGGAGATAGGCAGAGCATTTGTGGTGCCAAGGCTTCAGCCCGGTCCCAGGCTTCCTTTGCAAATCTGATACGTTTATAGAATAAAGGAAGGGCTTGACTGTTTTCTTAACAAAAGCTGAGTTATAGAACCACCACTGTGTGAATGTTGGTGCCATGTGGTTCACTGCCATCAAAAGTAAGAAAGGGCCGGGTGTGGTGGGGCTCAGGCCTGTAATCCCAGCACTCTGGGTGGCCCCACTCTGGAGGATGGCTTGAGGCCAGGAGTTCAAGACCTGCCTGGGCAACATAGCAAGACCCCAGTGTCTACAAAAAACAAAACAATTAGCTAGGTATGGTGACATGAGCCTGTAGTCCCAGTTACTCAGGAGGCTGAGGTGGGAGGATCCCTTGACCCCAGGAGTTTGAGGGTATGGTGAGCTACGATGAGGCCACTGCATTCCAGCCTGGGCAACAGAGCAAGACCCTGTCCCTCAACCCCAC
>CAUYPO010134673.1:0-42754 GCA_963574435.1 Cheirogaleus major
GGACTACAGGCATGCGCCACCATGCCCGGCTAATTTTTTCTGTATATATTTTTAGTTGTCCAGCTAATTTCTTTCTATTTTTTAGTAGAGGCGAGGTCTCGCTCTTGCTCAGGCTGGTCTCAAACTCCTGAGTTCAAACGATCTGCCCACCTCGACCTCCCAGAGTGTTAGGATTACAGGCATGAGCCACCGGGCCTGGCCTGGATAAAATTTTTAATATGTACTTGAAAGGTATAAGGACAACACATGAGATGTTTATTTTGTTTTATTTTTCCTGCCTGAAAATCTTACCAGCATTTCCCAACCTTTTTGGTACCAGGAACCAGTTTCATACAAGACAGTTTTTTCATGGACTGGGAATGGGGATGGGGTAGGGTGTTAGATGGAGGGAGTGTGATGCGCAGCTTGTTTCATAACAGGCCACAGACCAATAATGGGCCTCGGCCTGGGAGTTGGGGACGACAGTCTTATACAAAATAAGTATTCTTGTCACTCAGTCAGCAGTTTGGGATTGACTGTTACAGTTCTTTCTGAGTCTTTTAAAAAGTACTAAAATTAGGGCCCAGTGAGGTGGCTCAGCCTGTAATCCTAGCACTTTGGGAGGCTGAGGTGGGAGGATTGCTTGAGGCCAGGAGTTGAGACCAGCTTGAGCAACATAGTGAGACCCCATCTTTACAAAAAAATAGAAAAATTAGCCAGATGTGGTGGCTACTACTCCTGTAGTAGTTACTCAAGAGGCTGCGGCAGGAGGATCGCTTGAGCCCAGGAGTTTGAGGTTGCTGTGAGCTATGATGATGCCACTGCACTGTAGCCTGGACAACAGAGTGAGACCCTGACTAAAAAAAGAAAAAAAAAAAAAAGTACTTAAATTAAAAACTAATTCAGTAACCCTAGTGCTTTGAGAGTAATCCTAGTGCTTTCTCTGAGGTGGGAAGGGATTGCTTGACATGAGGAGTTTTGAAACAAGCCTGGACAACATATTGAGATCCTGTTTCAACGAAAAATAAAAAAAAATTAGCCAGGTGCAGTGGCTCTAGTGTGTAATTGCAGCTACTCAGGAGGCTGAGGCAGGAGGATTGTTGGAGCCCAGGAATTCAAGGTGACATTCAGTGACCTATGATTGTGCCACTGTACTCCAGCTAGGGTGACCAAAAAAAAAAAAAAGAAAGAAAGAAAAGAACAAAAAAAACCCCTACTAATTCAGTAATATTTTTGAGAAAACTGAAGTACATAAGCTTATGCAGATCTTGGATATAATTGTGAAGTAGGCAGTTTATTATTATTTTTTAAGAGGTAAAAGCAAGATAGACAGTTAATTTTTTTGTGACTTCCAAATCTGCTCATCCCTTATTTTCTTAAATGCTCCCACAATTATCAATCAGGGATTTCTAGAGAAACAGAATGAGTATTTATTTATATAGAGGAATTGTCTCACATGATTATGAGGGCTGGTAAGTGTGAAATTTGTAAGGCAGACTGGCAGGTTAGAAACTCAGACAGGATCTCTGTTAAAGTTTTGAGACAGAATTTCTTCCTTGCCTTTTCTGACTTCTGGTGTTGGCTAGCAATCTTTGGCATTCCTTGGTTTGTAGATACATCACTTCAGTCTTTTGCTTCTCTGGTCACGTGGCTGTCTTGTCCATGCTTCTCTGTTTTCACATGGCGTTTGTGAATACCTCTTTTATAAGTATGCCAGCTATATTGGATTAAGGGCCCACCCTACTCCAATATGACCCCATCTTAACTATTTACATCTGCAAAGACCCTGTTTCTAAGTAAGTTCACATTCTGAGATACTGAGGGTTAGGACTTTAACATCAGCTCTTGTCTGAGTTTCCCATTTGAATATGGACCATAATTTTGATCTCATTCATCTCACTCTAGTCTGATGAGCTGTCTCAGATGACAGATACAGAGGGAGACAGGCCTAAATATACACAAAGAATCCACAATAAAGCTAATAGACGAAGTTTGCAAAACTGCAGGGTATAAGATCAATTGCGCTTCTATATACCTGCAATGAACAATAGAAAAATTAAGAAAGCAGTTCCATTTACAGTAGGATCTAAAGGAATAAATTTAACCAAGGAGGTGAAAGACTTGTACACTGAAAACTATAAAATATTGCTGAAAGAAATTAAAGACTTAATGAGAAGACCTTCTGTGCTCCTGAATTGAAAGACTTAATATTGTTAAGATGGCAGTACTACTCAGATGAAATTTGGTCCTTATCAAAATCCAAATGGTGTTTTTTTTTTTTCAAAAATAATTCTTATGGAATTTCAAGGGACTTCAAATAGCCAAAAGAGCAAAGTTGGAGAAAACATACTTCCCAGTTTCAAAACTTAATACAAAGTTACAGTAAACAAAACTGAACTACTGGCATAAGGGAAGACTCATGAATAGAATAGAGGGCCTGGAAGTAAACTCTGACATATGTTTTCATTTGATTTTTTTTTCTTGTTTGTTCAGTTGATTTTTGACAAAGGTGATAAGACCACTTAATAGGGTGAATGATAATCTTTCAACAAATGATTCTGGGGAAATGGTATTCTCAGGTCTGTTTGAAAGAGAGTTTAGTGTTTTTTTCTCTCAACATCAATGCCTATTCTTAAATCAGGGTTTCTCACCCTCAGCACTGTGGATGTTTGGGGCCAGATAATTCAGTGTTGCAAGGTTGTTCTGTGACTTGTGGGATATTTAACAGAATTCCTAGTCTCTACCCACTAGAATCCAGTCGCACACCCCTCAACCTTTCTCCCCAGTAGTGACAACCAAAATTTCTTCACACATTTCCAAATGTTTATGAGGGCCCAAATCATCCCAGTTGAGAACCTCTTTAAATTTTGTAATGTCAGGAACTACTGTATAACTTATAAATTTTAAAAACATGTTCAACATATTTTAAACATTTAAATGCTTTATGTTTCAATGAAAAGAGGTGACACTTGTGCTGTTTCTTACTTTTATTGCAAAAAACACATATCTATTTGGTTACTTAGACTTTAATGGGCTAGTTTGGTACCCCAACAACAGTTTATAAAAAGTGTTTCAGGAAAGAAAATCAATTTGTATCCTAAAAATCAGTTGCTATAAGCTCATTTGTAAATTAGGAACTACCTAAAGAAATAAAAAAAAAAACACCAGCAGCTTTTGAATTTTAACATGAGTGAAATAGCAAAAATTTCAAGGAAATCTTTCTGCTTATTGTTAGCTCATTGTTAAGTATTTAAAATAAACTTAAGTCATTGTTTTAAAAGACTAACTCTTGGGTCTCAAAGACCTGATACAAAATTTCCTCATTGATCCAGAGGCCCAATACCTGAAGATCCAACACATGCCTGGCACAGGGTATGAGTCTTTGGTCATGGACCAGAGCATCTCTGAGGCTAACCTTTGGGTGGCAATTATACTGGGTGCAAACCAAGTGGGCTGGCCAATTACATGTAACTTTGTTAAGTAATAGCTACTGTTTGTTTAGCATTTAAAGACAGGCTGGGCAATTTAACGTGGATCATTTCATTTAATGGGTGAGAATAAGCCATGAAATCAGTGTCATCACTGCTGTTTTACAGTGTAGGAAACCAGGGTTTAGGATGCTTAAGTCGCACCCTTGATAAATAACAGCTGAGATTCAAATGAAAATCCTGCATAACTCCAAAGGCCTTGCTTTTATACTTTATATGGCCTCTTACTATTTTACTTTTCAATGCTGTTTACTTCTCAGATTTCATTTTCCATCCTTAAGATCACATCTAATGCTGTCTCAACTCATATGTTGAAGTTTGTGTAGGAAGTGGTAGGATATGTGGTAGATTGAGCTGGATTGTACAAGGCTTGAGTGACAGGTTAAGGAAAAAGCTAATGTGCCACAAACTTCCTGTATATTATTCCAATCCTTAAGCCACCGTGCAGGGTAGGTATTATCTTTATTAATGCCCTTGCACAAGAGTACATGGCCAATTAAGTGGTGAAACTTGGACCTGAGCCCAGCTATATTTCACATCCAAACTTATATGTACTTTACCCTAAGTCTTATCTTCAAAATGATTTGAAATTTTCCAGTAGATTAATGCATTTCAATATGTGAGATGGTAGGGCCGGCTCTGCCATTATTTTAAGAATACTTGAACCCTTGTGTATACCAAGCTTTGTCTGTAGTCTAAAGATGCCAGCATTCACATGTATTCTATTTCAAGTATCTGTAGATGCTTTTATGATAATGTATAGATTCATTTAAAAGCTAGTGAATTTTAAGTGCTTTTAAATCACATTTTCTCAGTCAACATATACAGTATTAAAATTAGAACAACTATTCATGAACTTAAAGGATCTTCTCATCTTTGGAAATGTTGGGAACCACTGTTTTAGATTTATTTTCTCTGTATTTATTTAACCTGTCTCTTAGTTGGGGCTTCGCAGCCATTTAACATTCTCAAAGGGGGACCCTCCAATTTCTAAACAATGAAAGTATTTAAAGCTATGGCAAGAATAACTGCAATCTTTTGTTTTGTTTTTTAGATGAGGTAGAATTTTATAAAAATAAAAGTTTTATGAAATGTTACTAGTTACCTATACAAGCAGTTCATAAAATAGTTCAAACAAATTTTAAGTAGGAGAAAAACTTATTAGGAAATTATAGTCTGTTCTTATAAATTGTGATTTTTAGAAAATAAACTGAAAGGATAAAATTGCTTCTTTTAAATTACGAAACAAAAAATGTGGGTATGCTATTACCTAGGATTTTTAAAAAACTAACTCTTGCAGATGATGCTTTCAAAAGAAATGTGGTCTAAAAATGGGCATTAGCAGTTTTTGCTAGTGCATAGAGAAACATTGACAGTGAAGGCATACCAATACTTTAAGATTGTAAATAGGTTAGAATTTTGGCTTATAATTTTATAGTTTTAGAATTTTTATCATTAGACTTCTAATGTTTTATCATAGACTTCTAATAGTTCATGCAAATTTGCTTTTGCATACTTTTTCAGCCTTCATGGGGTTAATTGTGGCTTGGAAAATCAAGAAAAGGAGTTCTGTGCTGTTTTCAGACTGCAGAATTTTGTTGCTATGCAACAAAAATTGTCAGTCAGTATAGGGTATAGTAAATTGGTATTCTCTGTCTCTTTTCACCACATGCTCATTTTGTAATCCGAGAGAAGTGGTTTGGGGCTATTTTGCAAGGTTTTATTTTAAAACAAGCATTTAAAGATTTTTGTTGCTATTTGTAATTGGTTATATTTAAGGTCTGTGAAGTCTTTCTGTACTTATGTAGAAGATACACTAAAACTCTTGTGTGTAAAGAAAGGGTTTATAGATCTGTTTCAAGTTGTTTCAGGTTAGAGCAGAGTATTTTTTGTTGCTGTGAGATGGCTAATGTTACCAACTTCTAAAAAGTAAATTTTTGCTTGAGAATTCAAGTTATAGAATTTGAACACCAGAACTTTATCATAGCACAGCAGTATTCTGAAATTTATTTTTGCAAAGTATGAACCCAGAAGTTGATATCAGCATCCTAAAAACCCTTTAGTTGAGAAAGATTATTTTTATAGGAATTCTAAACTTGTATAGTCTCATGTAGAATGTGATAGTTTATTATCTGCCAGGATAAATTAGAATGCTTTAATAGCAATGGGTGATGGATAATATCCTTTTAAATATTGTGGTAAAATATACGTAAAGTTTACTATTTTGACCATTTTTAAGTGTACAGTTCAGTGGCATTAAATATGTTCACATTGTTGTACAACCATCACTTCTATTCATCTCCAGAACTGGATGATAGCCTTTTGCATCTCATTTAGTAATTTAGTTCAAGCCATCTTCTAAATCCTTTAATTCATTTAATTTTCATAACACCTCTGTATGATAAACACTTTTGTTCCAAATGAGAAGACTGAGGCACAGAAAGGAACACAAAAACTAATAATTAGTGGAGCCAGAATTCAAACACTAGCAGTCTGACTCTTATGTGCTTTCAACCATTATGCTTTATTGTCCTCTTTGGAATTACTTTCTTTTCTGTTTAGTGGTAAGAGCAGTGACTTTTCTTTTTTTAAATTACATTCTGTAGCTTTTTCTAGTAAAGTTAACATACTTGAACAACGTTTTGGACTGTTAGTGAATTTAATTTGGCTGGAAATCCCTACAGTCTTTCATACATATTATTTCCTAAATATTATAAAAGGATGCAGTTTATGTTATATTATAGTTGTTTGTATATAAAATTATATACATTATGGTTAATTATATAAAAAGAATTAATTATATAAAAAGAATTAATTTCCTTTTTCATTTTGTTTCTGGACCATTTTCTATGCCATTCTTCCAGTAGACTATATAGAGAATGCAAATTATTTTTAGGATATGACAGGCTGGGCAATTTAACGTGGATCATTTCATTTAATGGGTGAGAATAAGCCATGCAATCAGTGTCATCACTGCTGTTTTACAGTGTAGGAAACCAGGGTTTAGGATGCTTAAGTCGCACCCTTGATAAATAACAGATATGAATAGGAAGGTACATTGTTAGAGAACTCTAATATGATGCCATCCAAAGTCTAAAGCCAGTTGGCATTGGATCATCTTCTTAGTATTTTCTAAATTCGTTATGTTCTTTCTCATGGATAATCTGGAGTTAGTTGTAGTATTGGCAGTCTAGAACAAAGAGCAATAATAGGCAGGAGTATAAAGGGAGAAAAGCATTGCAAGCAGTCATTTGAACTTTCAGTTGATACATAGGGATGGGTTTTTGCAGACTGCTTTCTTTCTGCCGTGCAGTATATTTCTGTTACCATTCTTTAAGGAATTTACCTTTCCCTCTTTGATTTTTTCCCCACCTCTTGAATATTCTAGTACTGTGATCTCCAATCTGTAGCCTGTAAGTAGCCTGTTAGGAACTGGACTGCACAGCAGGAGGTGAGCAGTGAGCAAGCAAAGCTTCATCGGTATTTACAGCCGCTCCCCATGGCTCACATCACTGCCTGAGCTCTGCCTCCTGTCAGATCAGCAGCAGCATTAGATTCTCATAGGGTTGGCAACTCTACTATAAACTGTGTGTGCGAGGGATTTAGGTTGTGCGCTCCTTATGAGAATCTAATACCTGATGATCTGAGGTGGAGCTGAGGCGGTGATGCTAGTGTTGGGCAGTGGCTGCAAATACAGATTATCGTTAGCAGAGAGGTTTGACTGCACAATAAATGTAATACACTCGAATCATCCTGAAACCCCCCCCCCCACATCTGTGGAAAAACTGTCTTCCATGCACTTGGTCCCTGGTGCCAAAAGGGTTGAGGACTGCTGAACCCTGAATCCTGATCTTCCCTGAATTTATGTTCCTATCTTGCTCAACCAGATTTACTCTGTAGTCTTTGCTTTTCATATCTCTTCACAGTTACACCATCTTTAAAACAGAAAATTCCTCCTTTTATTTTTATATATGTGATTATACTGGGTACGTTTTTTGCCTTGTTCACTTGATATGTTTTGCATTTTCTATGCTTTTAAAAAACTGCTCAGAGTTTTATTAGTTACATATTTCACTGTCATTTACCTATTTCCTTTTAAATGGCTATTTATGTGGTTTAGAGTGATATTGTA
Organism: Cheirogaleus major; assembly: GCA_963574435.1. Taxonomy (NCBI): domain Eukaryota; kingdom Metazoa; phylum Chordata; class Mammalia; order Primates; family Cheirogaleidae; genus Cheirogaleus; species Cheirogaleus major. The sequence continues at coordinate 7,600 of CAUYPO010134673.1, forward strand.
TAATGAATAATGTTTTCATGAACCCAAAGGATTCCCCCCCCAATTGTAGACTAATTCCTTAAGATAGATTTCCAGAAATAGTATTAGATCTCTGAAGAAACAGAAACAGTTTTAAAAGCACTTGAATCATAACTGCCAAAAAGCTTTCCAAAAGTGTTGTACCAGTTTTCATGCCAGTCAGAGAAATATGGAGTGTCCATTTCACCTCAGTCAGCAGTAGCAGAGAATGTTTTGATGTTGACCTTTAAATCTAAGAAGAATTGACTTATGGCTCCACTGGGCTTTGATCCCGTATTACACCCAGAACTATAATTATGGTTGGGATTGGATTTGAAAGAAGGAAGGCCTGGCTTACTAGTTCCTGCTCCTTAAACTACTTATGTCCTGTTTTGATGCGGCCGTTGCCTGGTTAAGGTGCATCCTTTTGGATGCATGAAGTGACTGACTTTTTCAACCCTGTAATTATTTTGATAAGTTGGATGGTAGGAGACAAAGCAGTATGTATTTCACATGACATTTCCCTTGAAAGCTGGAGTAGGTTTGGCTCTCTCCTCCACCCTACTGCTGGGCTTGGTGTTTTTGTGGAGGCATCTGAAATCAGATTCAGTAGCCACCTCATCCATGGGTGCTGCTTAGATGTAGCCTGAGTCACTGCTACTTCTTTAGCTAGAAAATGAACAACTCTGGAGGTAAAGTGGCTTCTCCCTAAAAACTTGTTGGAGAATTCAGAACAATTAAGTATGGATAGAATTTTTTCCCCCTAAATAGAAGGAAAGTCAAGGGAAAGCATTGCTATTGAAAGTTGGTAACAGGGAGTTCTTATCTGGGCTCTGGCCTTCTAACAGCATTCAGCACCGTTGACCATCCTACGTAGAACCACTTTGACTTTAATGATTTTAAGCTCTCGGTTCTCCTTAGCTATTTGGCAGCATCTCTTGGTCCTTTCCTCCTTTTTCATTTTCTTCTCCCCGTCAGACTTGCCCTCTCCCTAGTGTTGTTCAGTCCCTGGGCTCCACAGCCTGTGTGCTGCTGATTCCCTGATTTGTGTTTTCTGGCTAGTTCTCTCTTCTGAGCTTCAAAAAAGCTGACAACTTAATTCTTTTTGTATAACTAATAGGCACCTTAAATACCATATGTCCAAATCAGAGTATGTGATAGTTTCATGCAAATTTATACCTACCGATAGATGGGTCTTCCCTTCCCTTTCCTCCCCTCCCCTCCCCTCCCCTCCCCTCCCCTCCCCTCCCCTCCCCTTCCCTTCCCTCTGTTGCCCAGGCTAGAGTGCCGTGGCAACAGCCTAGCTCACAGCAACCTCAAACTCCTGGGGTCAAACAATCCTCCTGCCTCAGCCTCCTGAGTAGCTGGGACTACAGGCATGCGCCACCATGCCCGGCTAATTTTTTCTATATATTTTTAGTTGGCCAATTAATTTCTTTCTACTTTTTTTTTAGTAGAGACAGGGTCTTGCTCTTGTGTTCAGGCTGGTTTCAAACTGCTGACCTTGAGCGATCCGCCCGCCTCGACAACCCAGAGTGCTAGGATTACGGGCATGAGCCACCGCGCCTGGCAGCTTGATGGGTATTTCAGTGACAATTTTTCCTCACAGTTTCAACTGTAAAAATAACATAGGGGTGAAATTATAAACAATATCAATTTAAGACATATTATCGAGACTAATGTCTTCCTCTCTCCTTTTGTAAGCTTTAGTTCCTATAATTTTTCTTCTGATAGACCAGAAGAAAGTTTACTTATTTCTTTCCCAATAACTGAGTACAAAAATTCTTATTAAAGAATTTTACTTAAGGGAGCTTTCATATGCTATATACCTGTGTCATTAAATACCATTCCTTTTTCTCAGTTTGGTATTTCAAATTCAGCTGATTTCAAATTCAGTGATTCGAACTGTTGCATGGTGGTACAACTTGCCTACTCAACAGTTCACTTTTGTCAGTGTCAATGGCTTTGTAGAGCATTGTATGCATTTATTTGAATGTTACTGTATTTTTTTACTTTATAAGAATGAGATTAGAATAGAAGAAATACAATGTTAATGATAACATTGTAGTTGAGCTAGAGATGGGCATTACTAGGTGTTCTAGAAGTGGTAATTCTTCAGTGTCTTAGTCCATTCTTGCTGCTATAACAAAATACCTCAGACTAGGTAATTTATAAACAACAGAAACTTATTTCTCACAGTTTGGAGCCTTAGTCCAAGATCAAGGCCCTAGCAGATTTGGTGTCTGATGAGGGGCTGTTCTCTGCTTAATAGATGGCGCCTTGTTGCTGTATTCTCATATGGCCAAAGGCACAAAGGCAAGAGGGGCTAGCTAGTTCCCTCTAGCTCTTTTTAAAGGATATTCATCGCATTCAGTAGGGAAGAGCCTTATTAACCTACTTAATTACCTCCCAAAGGCCCCACCTTCTAATACCATCACATTGGTGATTAGATTTCACCATAGGAATTTTGAAGGGACACATACATTAAAACCATAGCATTCAGTCTTAATGGGACTGCGCCCTGTTTGTACTTAAGCTGATTGTGTATCAGACAAGATTTTTTGTTGACCCTGATAGAAACTCAAGTTAGCTTAAGAAGAATCCTAGTGTAGCTTACAGAATCAAAATGAGAGCTGCTGGAGCTCGGGCAGCTCAAGGCTCTCAGAGATGAGAACAGCTGACAATTCTGGTTGAACAGGAGTTGTTCTCTCTCTTATCTTTGCTTGGCTTTATTTATTTATTTTTCCTGAAGTCTTCATGATTTCTCCAGATTCCCATTCCAGCTTTCATAAATTGATAGTCAAAGGGTGTTTCCTGTAATCTTCAAGGAAAAACGTCCTGAAAAAGACTGGTGAGAAGCCTGACTTGGGTCACTGTCCCTTCTCTATTGAAGGGTAGGGTACTGTGATGAGCACTACTTGGTAGAGGGGAACGAGCAGTTTCCTAAAGTGGGAGAAGGAATGCTGGCAACAGATATCCACTATGATATTCCACTAAGTAGGACAATATAAAAATTAAGTTATGTATTAAAAAAAGTGTCTTAACAGGTGAAGTTTTTTGAGGGAAGGAATTCAAGATTACTGTTTTAGTGATCTGTTAGATTGACAGGATCATAGAGCTTGTTGAAGAATGTAGCTTGCAACATTTCTTTCCTTTAAAAGAAGAAGGCAGTTCAACTTTATCCTGAGAAATTTTTTTAAGAAAATTGGTAAGATAACATCTCATTTCTATTTTTTTTTTTCTTTTGAGACAGGGTCTTGCTTTGTTGCCCAGGCTAGAGAGCAGTGGCCTGGTCAGAGCTTACTGCAGCCACAAACTTTTGGGCTCAAGTGGTCCTACTGCCGCAGCCTCCCAAAGTGCTGGGGTTATAGGCTTAAGCTACAGTGTCCAGCCAATATTTTATTTCTTGCAAAGTCTCTGAGCAGTTTTAAAAAAAATCATTCCTGTCTGCTTAATATTGCTTTAGGTGTGCCAAGAAAACTAGAATTTGAGCTGAGAATTATTTAAGAAAATTAATTTTATCTTTATTTTATATTTACTTTATCTTGTTTTAGGTGATTGATTGTACCATAGGTTTTAAAACTAAACATTCATCTGCTAACTAAGGATTTCACATCTTTTGACTCTTGGAATGAAAACCTATTTTTAAATTAAGCCTGTTGCTTGGCTCTGACACTATTATGCTTTTATGTGCTTTTCAGGCATGGATTATGTATGAGAGTAGGGATTCTGGAATTCTGAGGGCCCCATCTCCCCAGCTATCAGACAGACTAAGGGACGAGCCATTTTCACATCTCACCAGGTTAGGTGGGCACTTATTCCTTAGCGTCCCCACTTGATGATGCAGTGATGTAGAGACCATGTAAGATTGTGTCCTGGAAAGAATCAACCCTGTGACAGATATCACAAGCATCAGAATCCAGGGTATTTCCACTTTGGGGGAACTTAATCTTGGCTTCTTCTTCCCTGGTAGATAGAGTCCAAACGTTGAGGAAATCAGAGCATCCTTTCATTGTCTAGGATGGGTCATCCAGCCTCTACTAAACTATGAAGCTTTTAACATTTAAAGTTTCTATATTTTTTAGGAGATTTGTTAATGAAAGTATCGTACTTTGAATTTACAAGTGAAGTTATGGGTCTTTGCTGATAAAAATAAAAGTCTTGTTATTTCCTTTCCTCTGTTCTCACTCACTAGTTAATACAGGTGAGCTAACCAACATAAACAGGTTAACCTCTAATCTGAGAGCCCTTGGGGAAGTATTTTACCAATATTAAGAGAAAAATTGGGAAAAGTAGTTTAGAGAAACAAATCAAAAGGACTAATTTACTTTGCTAATTATAGACAAAATACAGAAAATAGGGCACAAATATAAAAATTAAGTGCAAAGAAACATAACTGCAAAAAACAAACAGAAAAAAAAATCCTGTTTTATCTCGTTCCTTTCGTACATCTATTTTTTCAGAGATCTCTTTAATCCATAGTAAGAATTCTAGTGTCTTGAAAGTTTTTAGCTGCCTTTCTTTTGGATTTTAGCATAATCCAGGACCTCTTCTGTAATACAAAAGTTCTTCTACTTGTAAAACCTTAACTTGCAAATGGTTTTGCTTCAAGTAGATAGAGAAGCTTCTGTAAACTGGACTGGAGGTGGGGTGGGGAGGAGGATTTCTCTTTAGAGGCATGTCTTTCCCCCCCCACGTCTTACTGTTTCTAGTTTCTTCCTTTTGAAATTACTGGAACAAATTACGTTTTGTGATCCCCTACCCCCAGCTCCTATAAGCCATCCTTAAATGCTTAAGGCTTGTGGTATGTCATTCTGCCATAGTGTTATGGCCTGAATATATGCGTCCTCCAAGGTTCAGCTGTTGAAAACTAACCCCCAGTGTGATGGTAAGAAGAGATGGGGCCTTTGGAAGGTGATCATGAATGGGATTAGAGCCCTTAAACAAGGGGCTCAGGGGAGTTCATTAACCCCTTTTGTCCTTCCACCATGTGAGGACAAATAGAAAGTGCCACCATGAAGAACAAGCACTCACCGGGCACCAGATCTGCTAGTACCTTGATCTTGGGCTTCTCTGGGCTCCAGAACTGTGAGCAATACACTAATGTTGTTTATAAATTGCTCAGTCTAAGATATTTTTGTTATAGCAGCAGAACAGATTAAGACACATAGTTTATTAAACATTTAATACAGTTTATACATTTTATTTTATTTATTTTATTTTTTTGAGACAGAGTCTCACTTTGTTCCTCGGGCTAGAGTGCCATGGTGTCAGCTTAGCTCACAGCAATCTCAAACTCCTGGGCTCAAGCAGTCCTACTGCCTCAGGCTCCCAAATAGCTAGGACTACAGGCATGCGCCATCATGCCCGGCTAATTTTTTTTCTATATGTTTTTTTAGTTGGCCAATTAATTTCTTTCTATTTTTAGTAGAGACAGGGTCTCACTCTTGCTCAGGCTGGTTTTGAACTCCTGATCTTGAGCGATCTGCCTGCCTCGGCCTCCCAGAATGCTAGGATTACAGGTGTGAGCCACTGTGCCCAGCCCTGTTTATACATTTTAATAGCTTTATTGAGGTATAATTGACACACAGTAAATGTTACATATTTAAGTTATACAATTTGATAAGTTTTGACAATGTATGTACCTGTGATACCATCACCACAATCAAGGTAGTGAACATATCCCCAATTTAAAAGGTATTATAAGCATGTGAACAAAAATTTGGAATATAGGAAAAAGAGAAGTCATTCACAAATCCTAACATTGAATTTGTGTAACCTTTGGTGTCTTTTTTCATTTAACAGTATACCATGAACACTTTTCCATGTTCTTACTACATGGTCTTAGTAATAGTAAGACTTTTTAAAGAGCTGAGCAATGGCTTGTCACAAATTCTTCTTTACACATGTAACATGATAGTACACAGATTTTTTTCCTGTTGGAGTGATAGGGAAAAGCCCCCCCCAGAGGTGGGCCCTGAGGCAAAATCCACTGATGATTGGATGATTTTGAATCCCAGCTTACTGCTGATTGGATGATTTTGAATCTCACCTCTGATTGGATAATTTTGCATGCTCATAGTTGATTGGTTGTGTGTAACCCAAGAAATGTATAAGACTGGAGAGAAATAAGGAAGCGGTGCTCAGAATTTGGTGGCATGCCCCTCTGAGCCCTCCGGCGAAATAAAAGCTGATTCTCCGACTCTCTGTGTGCCGCTCGGTTCTTTCCCCGGTCATTTGCTGTAACAGGAGGTGGACATAGATTTTCAGCTTCTTTTGAAGTAAGGGATATATGAGGAGGGAGGCAATGAGAGACTAAAAGAGAGCATAAGTAGTTTTGAATGGTCCCTTCTCTTCTAAAGCAAATACTTCTATCTGCAAGAGCTGTTAGAGCTTTAAGAGGGAGGACAGGTATGCTACAGAGAGCATTTATGTTCTGATTAGGTGAGACTGAAGCTGTGTTAAATGATAAGAGTGCCTGGTTGGGATGTATTCAGTTGTTAAAGGCCCATCCACCGCGTGGGAAGTGTTTGAATTTGATGTATGTAATTTAGGAAAAGCCAATGAAGAATTTGGGAGATGGAGTGACAGGACCCTTGTGGTATATATGTAAAATAATCTCATTAGTTGATTAAGAGGTAGGTACAAAGAAGTAATTTTTATGGCCATATTGAGTCAACAAGGTGAATAGTATTATGAGAATGATTAGTGTGAAAGGTCCTACCAAGATTCTAGAACTTGATATTAGAAAGATAGATTGTCTCTCCTAAAAGGAAGATTTTAGGCAAGTTGAAATGGGGCAAGGACTTTTCAGAGATTTGTTTTAATTCAGGACACATTTTATCATCTGCAAGGAAGTAGGTTTTCAAAGATTAAAAAAGATTGTCTTCAAAATTAAGGAGCTTATGATCTGTTGATTTGAAGCGAATATACCTTCAGAAAATAAGATAGGGCCGACAGAAGTAGGAGGCAGAAATTGAGGCTCCAGATTTGGTAATACTGTGAAAACAAGAATGAACCAGGTATCCCAAGTTGCGTGGAAAAGTGTTCAGTTTTTATTAGAGATGTCGTTCTTTTCTGGTGGTTAAAAGGAAAAACCAGTAATGGTCACATTGAAAAAGCACTCAGGTATACTAGATCATATCACAGTTTAATTTTAAATAGTTCTATCTTTTAAAAGCAGGTGTTTGGAAGAAGCTTAGCACATCTTTCTGTGTTCTGTGAAAACTCTTACAATGAGGGCTAATTATTAATAGCTTCTCAGGCCAGTACATACAAGGCCATTTAATGCATACATGTGTCCTTGAAGTATGTATTACACTATTTGGTTGAACTATATGAACTTACTGCTTTTGGAAGTCAAAAATCATCAGATATTGGCAATTTCATATGGTTCAACCCAGTACATTCATCACCAGCCATTTTTGATGTCTATGATTTGTTTATTTGACAAAACCATGGGACTACAAAATTGTCCTTATAGACATGTTTTAAAAACATCTCTTTGGAACTGTACATTCAGAGTTTTTAATTGGGATGCCTAAGATTGAAGGTTCCCTCTGTTTTTTGGTATTGCTCCTCTCTGCTCCTTTATCTGCTTTGGGAACCCGGATTTTCCTTAGTCTCTGTGTTCTGATGGCTTTTCTGTTAGAGACTATTAGTCTTCCTCCTTTTCCTCATCCCCTAAAGAAGACTAGGGAGGGAGGAGTATTTTATTTATTTTTATTTTTTGAGACAGAGTCTCTGTTGCCTGGGCTAGAGTGCCATGGCGTCAGCCTAGCTGACAGCAACCTCAAACTCCTGGGCTCAAGCAATCCTCCTGCCTCAGCCTCCTGAGTAGCTGGGACTACAGGCATGCCCGGCTAATTTTTTCTATGTATTTTTAGTTGGCTAATTAATTTCCTTCTATTTTTAGTAGAGATGGGGTCTTGCTCTTGCTCAGGCTGGTTTTGAACTCCTGACCTTGAGCAATCCGCCCGCCTTGGCCTCCCAGAGTGCTAGGATTATAGGTGTGAGCCACCACGCCCGGCCAAGGGAGAAGTATTTTAGAGAGATATTTTTCTAACTAGGTTTCTAAACAGCATTTGTAAAAAACAAAAGAGAATAGAAAATATCAGAATACATTGCACATGGCAATGGCAAGTGTTTCATGAAACTGTCTCCGTTCTTTCAGTCTCTGTGTATTCATGTGTATGTATGGGTATGTACAGTGTATTTATCACTGGCTCGAAATTTGAGAAATCTGGGTGTGGTGGCTTATGCCTGCAATCCTGGCAGTTTGGGGGGCCAAGGTGGGAGGATCACTGAGGCCAGGAGTTTGAGACCAGCCTGAGCAACATAGTAAGACCCTGTCTCTACAAAATATAAAACAATTAGCCAGGTGTGGTGGCGAGTGCCTGTATAGTCCAGCTACTCAGGAGGCTGAGGCAGGAGGATCACTTGAGCCCAGGAGTTTGAGATTGCAGTGAGCTGTGATGATGCCACTACACTCTAGCTAGGGTGACAGAGTGAGACCCTATCTCAAAACAGAAAACAAACGAACGAAAAAAACCCAAAAACGAAACCTGGACTTTCTCTTTTTTCATTTCAGTGTTGTAGGTAGAACATAAAACTTTCCAAGTTGAGTTTTTGTAGAGAGACCACTGAGAATTTATCTGTATTTCAGAGGAAAATAAGAAAGAATAGTACCTAATAGTAGGCAGTCAGTAATGTATGTAGAATAAATGGAGATAGTTCTGAGTACTTGTCTAGGATCAGTGAACTCTACTTACTAGTGAATGATGAAGCAAAGTGATGATAGGAACAGAGAGGTGATTATCTCATAACTCACAGCACTTAGGTAGCCAGAGCACGCCTGTAACGAATGCCTCTCTGTCCACTTTGAGGCTGTGGTAGAATAAATGTAGCAATTCCTTTCCTTTTTGAAACTGAAGCTTGATACTAGTGTTAAATTTAAAGATGAACAGAACTGCAGTTTTGGAGAAACAGAAAAGAGCAGGTGTATGCTTTTGTTCTACATCTGTTTTAAGTTTTATTTGTAATACTATCTTCAGGTAAGAGATTATGCAATTTAGGACTTTTTTTTCTTTTTTTGAGATTTTATTTCGATATTTCTTATTTGTGTCTCAGAGATTAATAAACACCTTGATTGTTCTAGGTTTATGTTTTTGTTTTTCTATTATGCAGATTTTCTTTCATAAGTCTTGTGAGAAATCAGCACTATAGGCTGACATCATCCCTGCTGTGTATAAAATGTTTAACCCTTCAGATCCCCTAATTTAATATTTAATTGATGTTGATGGAAGTATGCTTACATCATGTAGTCTTTTCTCTTGGGACTTATTTATTTATTTACTTTTATTTTCCCTCTCAATTTAGGCAAGATCTTGGGGCTTATTTAAACAATCTGAATTATGCTTATTTTCAAGTCCTTCTTTTCCCCCCACTTAAGAATATTTGTTGCTTTTTGGTGATATTTAGCTGAATAATAGGAGGATTTCTACTGTTTAGTCTTATACACAACGTTATTAATATAGTGCATTGTTTTGTGTTAACACTTGTACAATTTTTAAACATTGCTATTCATTTGTAGTGGATAAGTCCCTCAATATGTAGTTCTTCCTTGTTTACTAGCTGTCTAGCACATACTTTCTCACCTACTTATTCACCCTCTTTTATATTAAGCCCTCCTTTTGCCCCCTTATCTCTGTTTGCCCATTCTCCCTCAGCAAGTTATTGACATTCATTTTCCAGAGTTAAAAGAAACAGTAATAACTTCACTGACCAAAAGTGGTGAAAGAGGCTGGACTTTAATTATGCTGGAAATACTCCCTAAGAGTGTTACTTTCAAAATCAAAGTGATAAGGAATTTCAGTTTTACATTTGCCACTAAAAGTAGCCTAAGTTTCCAAGTTTAATTAGTGGAATAATGTGCTGCTATTTTACTCATAGTGTGTACCTACTAAAGATTTTTTGGCATACATACAAGTTTTTGCTTATTAGAAATTTTGAGCAGAGACTGTAGTACTCACAAAAAGTTTTGTATTAATATTATAGTTGGGTAAATAAGATTTAGATTGACCCCTCAAATCCTCAGAATATGTGAAAGGTTGTCAGATAGTATTTCCATTCATTTTGTATAACACATTTGTGATTGCACCATAATCTTTTTTCTTTATAATTCTAAGTGATCAGTAATTTTTATATTGACCATTTAAAACCATAGCCATATGGTACTTAAATTCGTGAAATTTTATATAAAGTGATTTCAGTGTTACAATTTTGTATATTAGCTGATGCTTTAATTTTTAAAACTTCACATTTGGTAAATACTAATGTTTTTCTTAATTTACTTTTTCACAGTCCTTCTGATTGATATTCCCTAAGTGTTATCTTTGAAAATAAACATAACTCACAGCACAGGTAGCCCGAGCACGCCTGTAACGAATGCTTCTCTGTCCATTTTGAGGCTGTGGTAGAATAAATGTAGCAATTCCTTTCCTTTTTGAAACTGAAGCTTGATACTAGTGTTAAATTTAAAGATGAACAGAACTGCAATTTTGGAGAAACAGAAAAGCAAGGTTATATTTGCAGGTATACTTTTTTCCAAATTTCTCTAATTTAATTTCAAGTGTTAATGTACAACTAAAAATAATTTTATAGGAGCTGCCAATTATAGTATCTCAACTTTAGGAGTTATTCTTTCAATAATTTAGAAGCTTTTAAATATGTACCTTGGACTCTAATAAAGATCCATGTGTAGTTAAAAAAACCTTTAATACCTTAAAGAAGTTCCATGTGTAATTCTCATGTTTGTTTAATTATTTTTACTTAGGGAAAATGACTGTTTAAATGTTAAGTCCTCATATTTTGGGTGGTCAAGAACCACTAATCAAACAATCCATTTTTTTGCCATTGATGTGTGGTGCCTTTCTATCCTTTATTATGTTATTTAGGTCTTTGTGTCATGGAATAACTTCTCATTTAATTCTATTTGACCATTTATTCTTGTGCTCCTACCTTACTTTTATTATTGTGACTATACTTTATAGTGTATCTTAATATCTGGTTGTGCAAGTTTATTCTTTTTAAGGTTTATTTAGCTGTTGGTTAACGTTTATTTTAGTATAAACATTTTAGGCAAAGTTTATTGAGTTTATTAAGAATCCAACTGGAAATTTGAGATTGCATTATATTTATGATTAATTTTGGTAGGGAAATGTTATTCTAATATTTGTGGATTGTTTTGGTGCTTCTAGATAGATGACGTCATTGGCAACAGCAATAGTTTTATCTCTTCCCTTTCAAATGTTATCTGACGTCATTGGCAACAGCAATAGTTTTATCTCTTCCCTTTCAAATGTTATCATTTCTTACATTGTTGGCCATGGTCACTGTGGTAGTAGACAGCATTGTATAACATTTTTCTTTCACTTAAAGGAAATGCTTATAGTAGTTTAAAAGGATGATTTTCCATTTCTATTCTGTTAATTACCATTATGTTATAATTTTGCCTTACTTTCTATTTTATTGGGCATTAAAATTGCTTTTCCAGCTTTCTTTAGTCTTTTACATTTTTCCCATCCTTTTATTCTTCTTTGTCCCTCCTTTTTTGTCCTGCTTTCCACTGGATAGATGGAATTTTCTTCTGTTTAAAAGATATGTGTTCTTAGCCATTTGCCATATATGTATGTATGTTTATTTACTCCTGGTTTTAAAAAATTTACCAGTGTTTGTATCTTCTCTTCAGTAAGACAAGTATTTTATTGTACTTTCATGTTCTTGGATGAGGTCTCGCCTCACTTCATCACTGCAAGGATTTTTAGTTCTTCTTGTTATGGATATACTTTTTGTCTTTTCCTTTCTCTTTCTTTCATTCTCCCTGCATCTGTCCCATCTCCTGCATCTGTCTCTCCTTCCCTTCCTTCATTCTTTCCTTCTCACTTTTATTTTTTTAAAAAAGGGTCTGTCTCTGTAGCCAGTCTGGAGTGCAGTGGCGCAGTTATAGCTCACTGCAAATGCTTGGGCTCCAGTGATTCTCCTTCCTGCCTTAACCTCCTAAGAAGCTGAGACTACAGGTGTGCCACCATGCCTGGCTAATTTTTCTATTTTTTGTAGAGATGGAGTCTTGCAATGTTGCCCTCGAATCCCTGGCCTCAAACAATCCTTGCGCCTCAGCCTACCAAAGTGCTGGAATTACAGGCATGAGCCACTGCACCTGGCCCTCTTTCCTTTTCACTTTCTTAACTCTTCCATTTACTTTTGTGTAGGTTCTCTCTCTTTTAAAAGACAGCAGGATATTATATATTTTATGTTCTCCTCCCAAGCGATTAGTAATTAAAAATTACGTTTTGATACTTATGTATGAGAATCCAATTGTAAGTGGAACAACTTTTAATTCTCAACTCTGCCACATGCATTAGGCATTAGTGTATTAAACATTATGTGAAGTGGCTTTCGGTCCAGCTGGTTGCTCTTAAGTAGATTTCTTCAGTTCTTTGCAGCTAGCTGCAAACTTATCTTTAGAAAGGAATGAAGGAGGAGAATTGAGGTAATATAGAAGCATAGATCTAAAAACCAATATTCTAGCTTGGGCACCATAGTGAGAAACTGTCTCTTAAAAAAAAAAAAAAAAATTAGCCAGGATTGGTGGTGTGTACCTATAGTCCCAGCTACTTGGCAGGCTAAGACAGGAGTATCACTTGAGCTCCAGGAGTTTGAGGTTGCTGTAAGCCATGATGATGCCACCACACTCTAGCCTGGGTGAAAGAGTGAGACCTTGTCTCAGAAAAAGAATATTAATAATTGTAAAAAAAAACATTAAGCAGAGGGAAACTCTTAAAATGCCACTGATTAAAAAGTAAAGATTTAAATAAAAAGTTAACCAGGTTGATTTCAGATCTAGATCTCAGTAGGATATGATCTTAGACCGTACCTTCAGTAGGCCTTATGCATTATCTATTACTATTTTGTTCAGTTTCAGTGTAGCAAAAGAAAAAAATATTTTTCTTGCCCCAATTCAATTGTGATGGCATGTTGGGTTTCATTCTCACATCTCTTTAGTGTCTTTTAATATGGAACAGTAACTCAGTCTTTTAACCTTGACATTTTTGATGAGTAAGGACTGTTTATTTTGTATAATATCCTTCACTTTGAGTTATATTTTGTTTCAGTATTAACCTTGTTCCAAGGAACTACCATTATAAAACATAGAGTCTCTGTAGGCAATGATTTGTTTTGAGGCAGAATGGAAACAAATAATAGGTTGCTTTGGGTATATGTCCTACATGTAGGAATGATGTTTGGTACTTGGCTGGAGAGCTTTTATTGTTTTAAAGAATATGAATGAAAGAAGGGGAGAGATGGGAAGCAGATTTAAAAGTCTTCTATCCTAGATCTCATCAGAATGACTGAAATGGCACAGCTAACAGCTGTGGCTGTTGGTTCAATTTATTTACCATTTGTATCTCACTGGTCAGATGTTTCACTTTGATTTTCATTTGAACATCTTGAAGAAAGGTTGAAATCTTAATTAAGATGGCAACTGTGTGTGAGGAGTAGCTTATCCAACTTCAGGTTAAACACTAATTTTTAACCCTTTGTTGCCCAAGTTGTGCCAGTATCATATGATTATGATGTTTTTATTCCGCGGCTTTCGAAATGAGACTGCTATAAGATCAGGTTTTCAGACTCTATTCCTGGAACAAAGAAGTATTATAAAACGTCATACAAACTGCTATCTATCTATCTATCTATCTATCTGTCATCACCCTTTTCAGGCTTAATAATTGGGGAAGGATATTTATGGTCATTTTGTTGTTGATGCTGCATAATTTAAATGCTATTTGATGAGTATAAATAGTTGAACTTTTTGAAAAAGTGCTTTTTAAAGCTGCCTCTCCCTCCTTCCTCCTTTATCTGATGCTGTGTAGCTTCTCTGTGGCTACATGTGGTCCTCCTAGATTTGTAATAAGACATGTAATTTTAGGAACCCTTTTATTTTAGAGATCAGAAAATTAAAGACCAAAACTCAATTTGAGCTCTTCTTATTTGCTGATTAAGCGCTGGGTCTGACTGGTAGAAGGACTGGCCAGGTGGGTTTGTCTGGCAGGCTTACACTTAGTAAAATATGAGCCCCTATTGTGGTTGTCAGTAAAGGGAGAAAAGTATCTGAAAATTGGGTTTTTCAATGAGGAGTACTTTGTGGTATACACAGCTGTCTGTCTCACTCTAGCAGTAGGACTTCCAGGATAGAGTATTAAAGGATACCATGAGCCTTTCGCAGCTAAGTAGCTTATGAGGTCAGTCAAGGAAAGACAAAATAAGCCAGCTTCAGAAGATTCTTTCTCAGTAACAAAGGTTGTGGGAGGGCTTAGAATTATGTCAAGATACTGAGAAAACTATAGTTTCTAAATTTTTAGCCAAAAAATTGCTCTGTTTCATAGTAGGGAAATATTAATAAGAATGCATAAGTATAGTTGCAGGCATTGCATATTGTGAGGAAAAAAAGAGGACACTTCTAAAATTAAAATATGGCCCATAAACATTATTTTTTATGAATTGGATTACTCATTTCAAATGTTGCCTTCTGCTAAAGTATTCCTTTAACATGAATTAACTGTATTTTGTTCAGTCATATTTCTAAATGATAGATGAAATTCATATAACGTTTTGAACTTTATATTTTTAGATATACTATAAAGATTACACAGCTGTTGCTTGGAGATGTATGTGAATTACTTTGAACAGTAAGATCATGATTTGAGTCCCATGCCAGTTGATAGCTGCTTCAAATTCAAAGAAGCTAACACATGAGAATAAAAATTTTTAAAGGGCATGAACATCGTACTTTAGACTGTCCTGGGACTGGGTAGAGCCTGCTTGATTTTAGGCACCTGTTTGTCACGGCAAAGTTCATATCATGATTAAGAGCCTGAGGTTAGGTTTTCTGTAGGAAAGCTGGGAGTATTTCCCCCTCATTTTGTTAGAAATTATAATAAGTGTGACCAGCTACTCATCTCAATGTATATTTCATCAAATCAACTTTAGTTTCCATACTTCATTTGATTAAAATTTATTGGTTAGTGGAAATATTTAGTTTGATTCTTTGTGCCATGGTTAATTTGGTAGTTTTAAGGTTGAGTTGCTCCCAAGCTTAAGTTAAGTAGCTCTGACACTGTATGTGTTGAGTTTCTATACACCTATTTTTTCTCAGTTGTATCAGTCCTGTATGTTTATTTAGAGCATCTGTAGTTTCTAACCTTCATTGATTGTGCTTTTGGCAAAGCTGTCTCTATAAAGTGTTTTGTGCTTATAACAAAGATGTCTATGAAGGAAGATAAATTTTCCCATTGATGTTAAATACAGAATTGCATATTATTTCAATAGAAGTGATTTCTAATAAATGAAAATTTAAAAAGATTAAAATAGGTTGTTCTGAGTGCAGTGGTATTTACAACTAATTGATCACAACCAGTTATAGATTCTTTTGTCCTGCTTCACTCCCACTGCTTCAGTGGACCAGCCTTAAAAAAAAAGACTAAAATAGTGTTTGTCCATGGTTTATGTTGAACATTGTGATCCATTTGCTTTATTTGACATTCAGCAAATACTTGAATATTCTTCAAGTATTAATACCGTAGATAAAGGTGATGCAGTTTTCTACACCAGGAAGCGTGCAGTCTATAAACAAATTGTTGTGATACAGTGAAGATCCTGCTGTGATAGGAATATCTTTGGAGTTCTGTGGTGCTTGGAGACCTGCTTGAGGGATGGTTTGGAAAAAGGGCAGTATGAGAAGACTACTTGGGTGTGAACTGGGAGATAACAATTGAGCAGTAACAATTAAGATGGTGGAGGAAAGGAAGAAAGATTTTCTTATTTCACATTCAAGAATAGCATGATTGAAGGAATGGAGAGAAGAGAGACTGTTGTTCCAATCGGAATGACAGGATTTAATAGATTGTTGTAGTGATGTAATTTCATTGAAATCCCAGGAACTGAAACTTTGTGCATTGTTTGAAGACGTCCTCACTCAAATTAGAAATAAAACAGATTAAAAAGAGAATTTTTATTGCTGAAACCATGTAAGAATAATAGGTGTACTCTCAAGGCACATCAATTTGGTTATTTCTTCAGCAGGTTCCAGCAGGCAGTCTTCACTGCAAGCAATCATTGATCGTTAATAACTACACTTTGTTGACATTATCAGAAAAGCACAGCTTTAAGGCCTTCTCTTATTCAGCTTTAAAAAAAAGTAATAATTATCATTCCACCTTGTTTGAACAGTTCGTAGAAGCATAGGACAAGAAATTCCAAAATCTCTGAATGTCATGCAGTTTGTATTTGGCTGAAGATGAATGATAAAAGCGGGCCGCTATTTTTCAGATTACGGCCAGTAATTTTCTTTGATTATGCTATGCTATAATTACTTTCTGAATACACTGCCAAAGTGTGTGAACAAAACATCATATGCTAGTGATTCCTAAGTCACTCTTAGCTTTCATCATGTTTATTCTGTTGCAAGTGACAATCATATGACTACTGACTTTGCATTCCCTGTGTATTCTTCCACCTCCCAAGCTTGGGTAAAGTGTTGGTATTTGCCTTGAAATTGAGGGTTCCTCTCGTTGCACCTGTAGCACTCTTTGGTACTTACATATTCTCATATTAAGGCACTTGTACTCCCTGCAGGGGCAGGCTGCAGTGTGCTAGCATGTGGAGCAGAATGTAAGATAAATGACAGTTGTGACATAACTACTTGGAAGGTCAGTTTTACTGGAAGATTTTTGGGGCAAACATCATATTCAAATAGGCTGTGTAATGGAGTGGATTGCAAAATACTCATTAGGTTTTTTTATGAAATATGAAACTTCCAAGAAATTTGTTTGCTGTAGATTCTTTAGGGCTCCTTGACTTCTTCAACATATATTGGCAGAAGGTCTATTATGTGCCATCTCATATAATCTTCACATAATTTTGTTTGAAATTTTTATTACATGGTAGTCATCGTAGCTAGTCTAATCCCTGGAACCAAAGTATGTCGAACCTCATTTGATTTAGTGAATTTGTTCCAGGGGTGATGTATTATGTTTAGGGGCTGAATTCCTGGTCTTTATGGAGGAACTATATGTGGAGAAAGAAGAGAGAGAAATATGTTTTCCCAGCTGTAGTGGACAGACGGCTTTTCAGGACAGAATTTCACAACTTATGAAGTAGTAGTTTTGTGCAGGAGTTGGCAGCTGATGAATGTTGAATGTATCTGCCAAACTATAAATATCTGATCTGGAACCGTGAATGGCCAAGTAATGTTCTTGGAAAATTAAGGGTTTCCTTAGGATAATAAGAAAACCAGGCTTTCCTCAAGTGTTTATATTTAAGCATGGGAAGCATCAGTTGTTAATTGATTTGGTTTGACTAAGTATGTAATGTACCGGAATATTATATTCATTTATATTTTATTTCAAGTTGACTGGAAATAAATTCAAATATTAAAAAATAACAAAAAACAATTTCTTAGGACTTGAAGAGTCCATAAACCTTAAGTTACATAAGGTAGCAGTTAACTTAAATTGAAACAAGAAGTTACAATCGTATATCAGTCCCATAGAGATGTGCTGAGCAACAGCCATTTGCATTATACTCATGGCATTTCAGGGCCATCATGAATTCCCAGATTCACAAATAACCACTGTAGCCCATAATAATCCACCATAAAAAATGGGTACCCAAGGATGAGTAGAAATGAAGAAAGTCTCATTGGGATGCAGATGATAGGAAGTTGACCAAGCTCACTCACTGGATAGAGAAGTTGGTCAAGCTTACTCCCCACATACCAGACTAGCAAAATGGAAAGTTCAGATTCTTATATTGGTCAAAAGATGGCTTGAGACATGTGATGGATCTTTGGGTTTGTTTGTCAACAAACATATCAAATGGTAAGAGTATACTGTGGTTGTACTCACTTGTGGTTCTGGAACTCCATTTATTTGTTATCTCCTTTTGCCAACATACTGTTGCTGGTGGTAATAATAATAATAGCTAACATCATAGAGTACCCAGCATGTGCCAGGGACTTGAAGTGCTTTATGTACATGGTTTTATTCGCAAAACAGTGCCATGTAGTATTACTGTTATTTTTTAATTTTAATTTTTTTATTTTATTTTGTTTTATTGACAGAGTCTCACTCTGTTGCCCAGGCTAGAGTGCCGTGGCGTCAGCCTAGCTCACAGCAACCTCAAACTCCTGGGCTCAAGCGATCCTTCTGCCTCAGCCTCCCAAGTAGCTGGGACTACAGGCACGCGCCACCATGCCCGGCTAATTTTTTGTATGTATTTTTAGTTGTCCAATTAATTTGTTTTCATTTTTAGTAGAGACGGGGTCTCACTCTTGATCAGGCTGGTTTTGAACTCCTGACCTTGAGCGATCCTCCCGACTCGGCCTCCCAGAGTGCTAGGATTACAGGCATGAACCAGCACGCCCGGCCTTGTTTACTGTTAATATTTTGCTTCAGAAATCAGGAAACTGAGGCTTACAGAGGCTAAATGAAAACTTGTTTAAGGTCACACAACTATGAAATGGCAGAGCTGGGGTTGACATTCACTTAGATTTAACTCTACATTCTCTGCTTTTAATCCCTATGCTCTGGTGCTTCTGAAAAGACCCACTCTGTGGTCTGTAGAATTTAGTACTGATGTTAAAAATCTCAGAAAAATTTGAAGCCTTGTTGAATTACAGGCTATGTGAGAAAAAAAAAAAAAACATACAGTCCATGTATCAGTGATTCTGATAATGCATATATGTTTAGCAATAGTTTTATAATGAAACCTGAGATCACCATTGTCATCTGGGCTTAACTAAAAAAGTGATGTGGTTATATGAATAAATTGTCTTTAACAGTTTACCTGAAAACAAGATCAGGGAAGTCAATCTATTTTGTAAAAGGGCCTAATTAAGATGGTCTTAACTAGGTTCTCCTATGCAGAAGTAGCAGAACGTTATATTTCCTTCCTTCTTTTCTTTCTCCCTCCCTCTCTCCCTTCTTTCCTTTCTCCCCTCCCCTCCCCTTCTTCCCTCCCCTTTCCTTTCCCTTTCCTTTCTCCTTTCCTCCCCCTTCCCCTTTCTCTTCTCCTTTCCTCCCCCTTCTCCTTTCCCTTCTTTCCTTCCCTTTCCCCTTTCCTTTCCTTTCCCTTTTCCCCTTCCCTTTCCCTTCCCTTCCCCTTCCTTTCTATGGGGTCTTGCTATGTGGCCCAGGCTGGAGTGCAGTGTTGTCATCATAGCTCACTGTAGCATTGAACTCCTGGGCTCAAGCAATCCTCCCTTTTCAGCCTCCCCAGTAGCTGGGACCACAGGTACATGCCACCATTCCTGGCTTAAAACATTGTATTTTCTAGATAATATTAAGATGCTTATATTATAGTTGCTCAGGAATTGCTGATTATGCAGCTTATAGCAGAAGAGGCTGGAGGTAGGAAGGCTGTTTTGGAGGCTGTTGTAGTAATTCATGGAAGAAATAATGCATTTATGTCACGGCAGTGGGACAGAGTGGAAGAGGTATTAGTAGAGGCATTTGGGTGGTGGCATTGACAGCTGGTGACTGATGTAGGGATGGTGGCAAAGGAGTAGTCTAGGCTAGCACTCTGGTTTCTAGTTGGGGCTAGGCAATAGGGTTTTGGTATTCTTCATCTGGCAAAGGAAATAGGGAGAGAGGAGCAGATAGGGTAAGGGAGGAAAATAGGTTGTATTTTGAGGTGTGTATGATATCTGGGTAGAAATACATAATAGGCAGTTATTTATGTGAGTTTGAAGCTCAGGAGAGAAGTATGGACTGTAAATACCATTTTGGCATTTTTTAACAGGTATTAGTTGAAACAGTGAGTATGGACTGTGTGTTTAAGCCTTGATGGGGTGTGTGTGTGTGTGTGTGTGTGTGTGTGTGTGTGTGTGTGTTTTGAGTGATAAGGGGAGGGATTAGTCACCATGTTTCCTACCAAACTTTGATTATTTTCATCTACACATTGTGTCTCAACCTATTTGACTTAAAATTTTTAGAATTCTTATTCGAGTGAATATGGAGAAATAAAACTAAAACATGCCAGTCTTTTTTCCCTTTTAATAATGAAAATATGGAAATATGCTGTATTACATAATTTTTATTATAGCTATGAAGTTTGTGCATAATTAGTTCTTGGGCAAGCTGCATAGAAGTGAACATGTGGTTAATTTCCCCTCAATGTTTTATTATGAAAAATTTCAAAAATACAGACCAGTTGAAAGAATTTTTCCATTAATATATGTATACTTAATCTAGGGTCTACCATTAACATTTTACTCTACTTTCTTTATCACGTGTCTCTCTCTCCATCCTTCTATGTATACAATCAACCCTCTGTATTGGTGGGTTCCCCATCTGAGGATCGAAAATATATCTTAAAAAATTACGTTAACACAATAATAAAAATAATACAAATAAAAATATAATATAAATAACTACATAGCATTTATACTGTATTAGGTATTCTAAGTAATCTACAGATTTAAAGTATACAAGAGGATGTGTGTAGGTTATATGCAAGTAGTACGTCATATTATGTAAGGGTCTTACTTGAGCATCCAAGGATTTTAGTATCTGTGGGGGTCCTGCAACCAATTCCCTTTGGATACTGAGGGATGACCTAATTTATCTATTTGTTTATTTAGTTGCATTTCAAAAAAGTAAGTTATAGTCATCAGCACACTTGTTTTCTAATTATGTCAGTATGTATATCATTAACTAGGATTCTATAATGCTTATAATTTTTTTCCCTTTTGTGGTGAATATATTTACAGTGCAATGCACAGATCATTGGGTGAGTTTTGACAGATGTAAACATGTGTAACCCAAACTCCTTTAAAGATACAGAACATTCTGGGGGTGATGGCAAAATTCACTGAAGCCCCTTCCCATGTTGTTCCTTGCTTTAACAACCACTGCTCCACCCACAGACAATGCTGTTCTGATTTATTTCCAGTGTAGATTAGTTTTTCCTGGTTTAGAGCATCATCTATTAGTAATCATAAAATATATACTCTTGTGTAAGGCTTCCTTCATAGCATAATAGTTGCACTGTATATTTATGTTGTTGCATGTATCAGTGGTTTGCTTTTTTTGCTCTGTGAAATATATTTGTGTGAATATAGCACAATTTATCCATTATCCTGTTGATGGGATATCTGTTTCTAGTTTTTGGCAGCACCTAGCTTTGGAATTGAAGGGTTAGAAGGTAGGTGTTTGTTTAATTCTATAAGAAACTGCTGGCTGGGTGTGGTGGCTCATGCCTGTAATCCTAGCACTCTGGGAGTCCGAGGCAGACAGATTGTTTGAGGTCAGCAGTTGGAGACCAGCCTGAGCAAGAGCGAGACCCCGTCTCTACTAAAAAAATAGAAAGAAATTAGCTGGACAATTCAAAAATATATAGAAAAAATTAGCCGGGAATGGTGGCACATGCCTGCTACCTGGGAGGCTGAGGCAGGAGGATCGCCTGAGCCCCAGGAGTTTGAGGTTGCTGTGAGCTAGGCTGATGCCACGGCACTCTAGCTGGGGCAACAGAGTGAGATTCTGTCTCAAAAAAAAGAGATAAAGAAACTGCCAACTCGTCTTTCAAAGCTGTTGAACCATTTTATATTCCCACCAACACCGTATGAGAGTTATAGTTAAACATAGCCATTGTGATGGGTGTGTAGTGGCATCTCGTGATTTTAATTTGCATTTCCCTGATGATTAATGATTTTACATGAATTTACCGAATGTTTATATATCATGTTTTATGACATGCCCAATTATTGATTCTGTTTTTAAATTATTTAGTTGTAGGAGTTTTAAAAATACATCCTGGATACATGTCAGATTGATGTTTTGCAGATATTTTTGCCTTGCCTATGCATGCATTCCTTGCTGCCTTCTATCTCTCCCTCCCCCACTTTCTTCCTGTAACAGCTTATTGAGATAAAATTCATATACCATATGTATGCATTTTCTTAAAGATATCTTTTGATGAGAGAAAATTTTAATTTGCCTATTTTTTTTGATTATTATCAAAAACCTTTGGCTACCCTAAATTCATGAAGATATTCTCCTGGGTTTTCTTCTAAAAGTTTTATGAGTCTAGCTTTTATGTTTAAGTCTGTAATATATCTTGAATTTTTTTTTTTGTATGGTATGAAGTGTGGGTTGAGATTTATTTTTTTCTACATACATATCCAGTTGTTCCAACATCATTTATTGAAAAGACTATCTTCACTGATGTGCCTTTGCATCCTTGTAAAAATTTAGTTGTCCATATATGGGTCATATTAGTTTTGGACTCTGTCCTGTTTGATATATTTGTCTATTTTTAGGCCAGTACCATACTCTCTTAAGAGAATTGCAGCTTTATAATCTTGCATTCTGACAGTGTTAGTTTTCCAACATGATTCTTCTTTTTCAAAGTTGTTTTGGTTATTCTGTGTTCTTTGGATTTCCATATGAATTTTAGAATGAGTTTATCAGTTCCTAAGGAAAAAAAAAAGCCTGCTGGGATTTTCACTGGGATTGCATTCAACTGATGTAGATTAACTTGGGGGAGACTTGACATCTTAATAATATTGAGCCTTCCAAACCATGAACATGGTTTATCTTTTTATTTAGGTTTTCTTCAACTTCTTTTACCGGTGTTTTGTAGTTTTCAGCATAGAGATTTTGCACGTGATGTTAAATTATTCTTAAGATTTCTGGCCAGGTGAGGTGGCTCCTTCCTGTAATAGTAGCACTCTGGGAGGCCGAGGCGGGAGGATTGCTTGTGGTCGGGAGTTTGGTACCAGCCTAAGCAAGAGCAAGACCTCATCTCTACTAAAAATAGAAAAATTAGCCGGGTATGGTAATGTGCACCTGTAATCCC
Source organism: Cheirogaleus major (assembly GCA_963574435.1). Classification (NCBI taxonomy): domain Eukaryota; kingdom Metazoa; phylum Chordata; class Mammalia; order Primates; family Cheirogaleidae; genus Cheirogaleus; species Cheirogaleus major. The sequence goes on from CAUYPO010134673.1 coordinate 30,511, forward strand.
AGCTACTTGGGAGGCTGAGGCAGGAGAATCACTTGAGCCCAGGACTTTGAGATTGCTGTGAGCTAGGCTGACACTGTGTCACTCTAGCCCAGGTGACAGAACAAGACTCTATCTCAAAAAAAAAAAAAAAAAAAGATTTACTTTTTTGTTGATATCGTAAATGAAACTTCTTAAAGCTTTATTTTCCACTGTTAGTTTTGGTAGCTGCTTTTTTAGATTCCGTAGGATTTTTAAGTAACAGTTTGTCATCTGCAAGTAGAGGCTGTTGCTTTTTCCTTTCTGATTTTTCTGTCTTAATTTTGCCTTAGTGCAAAGGCTAGGATTGCCAATACAGTGGTGAATGGAAATGGTTAGAATGGGCATCCTTGCCTTCTACCTGATCTTAGGAGGAAGGAGTTTCAGTATTTCACATTTAAATATGACGTTACAAATATTTTTATAGATGCTTTTTATCATAATAAGGAAATTCCCTTCTGTTCCTACTTTGCGGAGAGTTTTTGTCATAACAGATGTATTTTATTCAGTGCTTTTTTTTTTTTTTTTTTGCTTTTTTTGCACTGTACAGTTTTTCCCTTTATTCTGTTAGGGTGCTAAATTCCTTTGATTTTCAAATATTAAACCAGCCTTGTATTCCTGGATTAAACTCTACTTGATCATGATGTGTTATTTTGGTATTGCTAACTTTGATTTGATACTATTTAAAATTTTTTTCACATATATGTTTATTGAAGGATATTGTAATTTTCTTTATTTGTGATGTCTTTGTCACAGTTTGTGACAGTTTGGTATTAGGATGATACTGGTCTCATAAGACAAGGTGTAAATGTTTCCTCCTCTATTTTCTGAGAATTTGTATAATATTAGTGCTGTTTTTTCCTTAAATACTTGATACAGTTCACTAGTAAAATAATGTGCGTGGAGTTCTATTTGTGGGGAGCTCTATAATAATTTTTTTAAAATAGATAAAGTCATTCAGATTTTGTTTTATCTGAATAAACTTGGGGGATACGTTAAAATTTGCAGCTAATATTTTGAAAATTTCTTTCTCCTTTTAATTCCGCCAGTTTTTACTTTACATATTTTGAGACTCTAATTAGGTGCATGCACATTTATGATTGTTGCACCTTTTATAATTTTGAAAAGTCCTTCTGTTTTAAAGTCTACTATATATGATATTAATATTTCAGTTCCAGCTTTCTCATACATATTGGTTGCATGGCACAAGTTATCCCCCCACCTCAGCCTCCCTAGTAGCTGGGAGTACTAGGGTGTGTGCCACCATGCTCGGCTAATTTTTTTTTCATTTTCTTAAAGATGGGGTCTCACTGTGTTGGTCAGCGTAACGTCTGCCTTTTACTCAGAGTGTTTAGCCTTTAACATTTAATGTAATTAATGACATGGTTGTACTTCTGTCTACCTTTTTACTATTTGTTTTCTGATTTTTCCCTCTTTCTTACTCCTTTATTCCTATCCTGTTCCTGCCCTTTTTTTGGTAAATTGAATGTATTTATAATTCCATTTTAATTTGTCTATTGGCTTTTTAGCTATACCTCTTTGTATTTTCTTCCCTTTAGTGGTTCCTCTAGGGATTATAATATACATCTTTAGCTTTTTATCATTTATTTAGAGTTAATGTTATAGCATTTCACGTAAAATGTAGAAACCTTGTGACTCTCTAAATTTGTTTCCCCCAGTCTGTTTTGCTGTATTTGTCTTATGTATTCTATCTGCATAGTTTGAAACTTTGTAAGATAATGTTATAATTTTTGCTTTAAACCATTAGTCTAATTTTTATATGTACCCCATATTTGCCATTTTTTATGCTCTTCATTTCTTAAAGAGTATTTGAGTTTCTGTCTAGTACCATTTCTTTCAACTTAAAGAATTCTCTTTTATCTGAAAATGTCCTTATTTGCCTTCATTTTTAAAGAATATTTTCCCTCATTGTAGAATTCTGAATTAACAGTTTTGTATTTGAGCTCTTTCAAGATGTCATTTTTTCACAATCTCTGGTCTCTATTGTTTCTGAAGAAAAGTCCATGGTCATCAAAATTTTTATGTTTGCAATGTTTCATTTTTCTTTGGTTGTTTCAAGTATTTTTCTTTGTTGTTGACTATGACATACCTACTTGTGGTTATTTCTAGATTGACTATGCTTTGATTTTTGGGAAAGAAATGGTGTAAGGTCCCACAGTTCCCTACAGCCTGGCTGGACTCAAACAGCAAATTGTGTCTCTTAGGCAGTGGGTCAAATTTTAATTCAGTTCTTCTAGTTACTTGAAAATTAACTACACATGTTTAGTTCAGGAGTTATCCAGAGATTTAGACAGAGTTTATATACCGAATTTGGGACTCTCCTTTGCCCTGTGGCTCATGTCCCTGCTAGGATTATCCTCTCATTTTTCAGCAGCTATGGATTGCCCTGAACTCTATCCTTTGGTCTTTAAGCTAGAAAGGCTATGAAGGTTTCTGTTGGAGTTTTAATTCTCTTCTTGTAGCACAGACCAGGACCACCTGGACTAAAAGCTGTAAAACACAGAGAACTCTCCCCATATCAGTCCTTTCTTACAAGAGTTGACTCCGTTCTGATCATTCTCTAGTGCTTTCATATAGTTGGTCTATAAATTTTATCCAGAGTTTATAGTTTTATCTATGGGAAGGTCATTCAGAAAGGAGCTCACATGGCCATTACTTGGCCAGAAGCAGAATCCTCCCTGCTTTGATTTTGAGAAAAACAGAAGATTGAGATCCTACAGTATTCCGCTTCAGTTTATCTTTCTTTATCTCATATGGTACTTGTCTTGCTTATTGCTCACACTATTCCTTCACTGAATTATTACCTCAGGAAATTAATAATCTTGCAAAATGAGAATATAAAAAAAAGTCAATATGGTCCCCCCACCTAAGACCCCCGTTTTTACTTCCAAGTCTGTCCTAACTTAGCCTAGTCTGGTGTCTTTATGGCTAAAATTAGCCACATTTGGTATTTTTAACTTAATAGTGCTTAGGAAGTACTTAGAGCTACTTTGCCATATAACTTGATGAAAATAATGTGAGGAAAAAAACTACAGGAAGCAGGTGGAATAATCTATTCGGTTGCTCTGAGAAAAATTTCTTGTTAATGGGAGGATTTGCTATGCTAGGGAAGTATGTGCTGCCAAGTGAAGTGTTTCCCCATATTTTTTCCTTCTTTTACCATTTCTAGATATATATATTAATACTTTTGGTGAGCTATACTACTATTAATGAGGGTTTAGGATTGATGGTATATTGGTAATTGATATTTTAAAATTGCAAGTCCAGTTTACAAAAAAAAAAAAAAAGATAGTTGGCCAGATAACAAGTATGAGCCCTGTGTGCCTGTGTGTGCTGTGTGCTATGGAGCACATCAAATCTAAGGTTATTTCAGCTTCTGAGAAGTTTAGGGTCTTGGGGTCAGGCAAGAAGGAGTAGTAGAGGGGTGGTGTATTAGTTATTTATAGCCGCACACTAAATTACACCAAAATTTAGTGGCTTAAAACAGTACACTTTTATTATCATACAGTTTCTGTGGGCCAGGAATCTGGGTTGGCTTTGCTAGGTCGTCAGGCTCAAGGTCTGTCACAAGTGTGGTCAACATGTTGACCTCTGCACTCTCAACTGAAGTCATCACCAGGGGAGGGTCTGCTTCTAAGCTCCTTCACATTGGTTGGTTTCAGTTGCATGCCACCTGTGGGACTGAGAGCCTCAGTTCCTTCCTGGCAATTGGCTTTGTCACATGGACCTCTCCATAAGGCAGCAAGCAAGATGAAAGCCAGATTCTTTTTGTAAATTAACCTAGGAAGTGATATTACGTATCTTTTGCCATATTCTGTTCAATAGAGGCAAATCTATGGGCATGAATGCCAAGAAGCCCAGAGATCATTAGTAACCATCTTTTTTGTTGCTGTTGGGTTGGGGGAAGGAAGAAGAAGGTATACATTTTTATATCTTAAAGTGTATATTTATAATATATTGAGACAGAAACTCACAGCAGGGTGAGATATTTTAAAAGCACAGTTTACCACTAGGATGTTATGGGTTGTCACTAACAAGCCAAAGATATGTCTTATAGAAAGAAGAGTAGCAAAGCATCTCAAAGGAACATGACAAAACTTTAGTTATAGCAAGTTAGATTATTTCTAGAAAATGTCATTGTCTGTGTTTTCTTTATTCCTAATTTAAAAAATCTTACATTAAAATATAACCTTTAATCAAATGCAAGTGAGATCAATATAGTTTTTAACTCTTTGATGGACAAAAATACTTTGTCACTTTTTTTTTTTTTTTTTTTTTGAGACAGAGTCTCACTGTGTTGCCTGGGCTACAGTGCCGTGGCATCAGCCTAGCTCACAGCAACCTTAGACTCCTGGGCTCAAGCAATCCTCCTGCCTCAGCCTCCCAAGTAGCTGGGACTACAGGCATGCGCCACCATCCCCAGCTAATTTTTTCTATATATTTTTAGTTGTCCAATTAATTTGTTTTCATTTTTAGTAGAGACGGGGTCTCACTCTTGCTCAGGCTCGTTTCGAACTCCTGACCTTGAGCGATCCTCCCGCCTCGGCCTCCCAGAGAGCTAGGATTACAGGTGTGAGCCACTGCGCCCGGCCCCTACTTTTTTTTACTATTTAAAGCTCTTATGTGTATTTTTTGTTGTGCTAAAATCTACACAACATAAAATTTACCTTTCTAACCATTTTTAAGGGTATGGTTCAGTGGCATCTCCAGAACTTTTTCATCTTCCCAAACTGAAACTCTACTCAGATAATCACTCCCTGTTCACTCTCCCCATCCCCTTCCAACCACCATTTTACTTTCTGTCTCTGTGAATTTGACTATTCTCGGTACTTTACATAAGTGGAATTATACATTATTTGCCCTATTGTGTCTTGTTTATTTCACTTAATATAATGTCTTTAAGATTCATCCATGTTGTAGTATGTATCAGAATTTCATTTCTTTTTAAGGCTGAATAATCTTCCATTGTCTGTATGTACTGCACTTTGTTTATCCATTCATCTGTTGATGAACATGTGGGTTTTTCCACCTTTGGGCTATTGTGAAGAATGCTGCTATGAACATGGGTGTTGATTCATCCAGTCCATTTCTGAAGTAAGTTTACAGCTCCATGAAATCCAAAACTGATTACCACTGGTTTATTTTGTGCATTACACTTGTAATCAGAGTTGATATGTGAGTCTTTTTTTCCCCTCACTTCAACAGTCTGTCCTCCCTCACCACCTGAGTATCCCAACAATTTGGTTCAATTCGGACACTTACTATCCAGAGTTAATGCAGACCCCACAGGTTAAGGATTTAGTTCCACAAGACTGCCCCTACTTCAGATGCCAGATGCAAATGGGGTGCCCAGGCTACCCACATGTCTGCCTGGCCAACTACAAGTTCAGGGGTCCGTCCCCCAATCCCCCCCCAATTTGATGATTCCCTCGAATGAGTCCCAGAACTCAGGAAAGCACTTTACTATTTATTACCAGTATATTATAAAGAATACAACTATGGAACAGCCAAATGGAAGAGATATGTAGGGCAAGATATGGAGTGTGGGGGAGAGTTAGATCTTCCATGCCCTTTCTGGGTGCTGTCCCGAAACCCTCATCTGTTCACCAACCCAGAAGCTCTCTGAACTTTGTTGTTTAGGGTTTTCATGGGGGTTTCATTATGTAAGTTTGATTGATGAAATCATTGGCCATTGGTGACTGAACTCTGTCACCAGATGATGGGGGCTATTGGGGTGAGTGAGTGGAGCTGAGTTCTAATCCTTGAATTATGACTTGGTATTTCTGGCCTCTAGGCCCCATATTGAAGCTATCTAGGAGCCCCTCATCCAAGAGTCATTTCATTAATACCAAAGACATGCTCATCACTCAGGAGATTCCAAGAGTTTTAGGAGCTCTGTGCCAGGAACTCAGGTCAAAGACCAAATACAGTTGACTCTTGAGAACAATGTGGGAGTTAGTGGCACCTACCTCTGCGCAGTGGAAAATCAGAGCGCAACTTTTGACTCCCCAGAACTTAACTACTAATAGCCTACTGTTGACTGGAAGCCTTATGGGTAACATAAACAGTCAATTAATACATATTTTGTATGTTATATGTATCATAGTGCTGTATTCTTACAATAAAGTAAGCTAGAGAAAAAACAAATGTTATTAAGAAAATCATGAGGAAGAGAAAATATATTAACTGTTCATGAAGTGTTAGTGGATCATCATAAAGGTCTTCATCCTTGTCTTCATATTGAGTTGGCTAAGGAGGAAAAGGAGAGGTGGTTCTTGCTGCCTCAGGGATGGCAGAGGCAGAAGAGGTAAAGGAGGTGAATGGGGAGGCAGGGGCAGGCACACTTGGTGTAACTTTTATTAAAAATTTCTGCATATAAGCAGACTTGCACAGTTCAAAACCGTGTTCAAGGGTCAACTGTATTTTTTATTATGCCACAGGATATCTGTCTCTAGTGAGGAGAGGTCCTCAGATGCTGTGAAAAGGAATTAGAGGCTTGAGTTGGCATTTGTCACTAAACCCCATCAGGCAGTGCCATCCCTTCCTGGCTAGGCCTTAATGTGGCTTCTTTGAGTCCGTGATGTCTTCTAGGACTACACGGTTATTTATTTGGGTTCAGCTTAATCCCTTCATGGCTTGCCATGTACCTTCGTGGCTATTACTGCTTCTCCATAACACCTCAGCTGTTACCCATATCTTATTTTTTCTTCTCTTTATTCTTGGCTTCTCCTCGTCATGCTTCTTGGCTTTTTAAAAGTTGGATTTATATCCTTAACATCTCATTTTGAAGATTTCTTTTCATCTTCATCCGAAAACTAATGCATTTTTTTTTACATTTTTAATCTTTCTTGGTTATTTAGATTTATTTGGAAATATCCTTGTGTCTGTGGTTATAGCTTTCACAAGGAAATTGAAATGACCAGACATTTGATTGCTAAGTGGTTTGTATGTATCTTAAATAAGCATTAGTCAAAGCTATTCAGTTAACTATGTTTTTCAATATTTATGATGTTTCCAGCAACCCATTGTACAGCAACGGGGAGGAAAGAGGTGGAGGAAAACTCTGGGGCATTATATCTAATTCTCCTGGTTTTAGATTTCATATATATATATATGAAATATTTTTAATAATTTTTCAGCATATTGGGTACAAGTATTCTTGTTACATGGATGAAGTCAGTGCTTTTAGTGTGCCCATCACCAGAATAGTGTACATTGTACCTGATAGGTAAGTTTTTATCCCTCCCCCTTCTTAGTTTTCAATGTCCTTTATACCACTTGGTAAACATACCTACCCATTGTTTAGCTCCCACTTATTAGTGAGAACATGTGGTGTTTGTTTTTCCATTCTTGAGATACTTCACTTAGGATAACGGTCTCCAGTTCCATCCAAGTTGCTGCAAATGAAATTATTTCATTCATTTTTATGGCTGAGTAGTATATCCCACATTTTCTTTATCCACTCATCAATTGATGGGCACTTAGGTTGATTCCACATCTTTGCAGTTGTGAATTATGCTGCAGTAAACATTTGAGTGCAGGCATCTTTTTGATAAAATTGATTACTTTTCCTTTGGGTAGATACCCAGCAGTGGGATTGCTGGATCAAATGGTAGGTCTACTTTTAGTTCTTTGAGGATTCTCCATACTGTTTTGTATAGCGGTTGTACTAATTTACAGTCCTACCAGTAGTGTATAAGCATTCCTTTTTCACCACATCCATGCTAATGTCTATTGGTTTTTGATTTTTTTCATAATGGCCATTATGACAGGGATAAGGTGGTATCTCATTTTGGTTTTAATTTGCATTGCCCTGATGATTAGTGATGTTGAGCTTTTTTTCATATGTCTGTTGTCTGTTTGTATATCTTTTGAAAAAACTCTGTTCATGTCTTTTGCCCACTTTTTAATGGAGTTCTTTTTTTTTTTTTTCTTGCTGATTTGTTTGAGTTCTTTATAGATTCTGCATAGTAGCCCTTTGTCGGATGTATTTTTAATTTAATTAAGTCCCATTTATTTATTTTTTTTATTGCTATATTTGCCTTTGTGGCCCTAGTCATAAATTCTTTGCCTAGGCTGATGTCTAGAAGAGTTTTTCCTGTGGTTTCTTTGATAATTTTTATTGTTTCAGGTCTTACATTTAGGTCTTTAATCCATCTTGAGTTTTGTATATGATGAGAGTTAGGGATCCTGTTTCATTCTTCTGCATGTGGCTATCTAATTTTCCCAGCACCATTTATTGAACATGGCATTCTTTTCCCAGAGTGTGTTTTTGTCTGCTTTGTCAAAAATCAGTTGGTCATAGTTATATGGTTTTATTTCTGGGTTCTCTATTCTGTTCTATTGGTCTGTGTCTCTACCTTTGTACCAGTACCATGCTGTTTTGATTATGATAGCCTTGTGATGTAATTTATAGTCAAGTAATGTGATGCTTCCAGATTTGTTCTTTTTTCTTAAGATTGCGTTGGTTATTTGGGCTCTTTTTTGGTTCCATATGAAGTTTAGGGTTATTTTTTTCTAGATTTGTGAAAAGTGATGTTGATATTTTGTTGGGATTGCACTGAATCTATAAATTACTTTAGTCAGTGTGGACATTTCAGCAATGTTGATTTTCTAATCTATGAGCATGGGATGTTTTTCCATTTGTTTGTGTCATCTATGATTTCTTTCATCAGTGTTTTTTGTAGTTCTCCTCACAGAGATCTTTCATCTCCTCAGTTCCGTGTATTCCTAGGTTTTTATTTTCTTTGCAGCTATTTAAAATGATATTGCATTCTTGATTTGACTCTCAGGTTGACTGTTGTTATTACTATATAGAAATGCTACTGATTTGTGTACATTGGTTTTGTAACCTGAGACTTCGCTGAATTATTTATCAAATCTAGGAGTCTTTTGGTAGAGTCTGTAGGGTTTTCTAAATACAAGATCATATTATCAGCAAACAGGGGTAAATTTGACCTCCTCTTTCCCAATTTGGATACCCTTTTTATCTTTCTCCTGCCTGATTGCTCTGGCTAGGACTTCCTGTATTATGTTGAACAAAAATTTCATATATATATATATATACTTTTTTATTTTTTGAGGCACAGAGTGACCTAGTTTACAAAATGGGGTATTGCTTTAGCTTATATCCCACTGGGACTTCTTGAAGAGACATAGGTCCAAAATACTAATTTTTGAAAATGAGAAAATACTATTCTGTGTTAATCTACAGATTTGTTTATTGAATGATTTACATTTAGTAGTACATGTTTCTTGAATTGTAAGCTGTTAGTAGCATTTTGCCTTAGCTTGTTTCATGTAATCTTTGTGTAGAATTATATAAATGTTGTCACTTAACAAATATTCCTGTTTTGAATGATGAAGAGGTTTCAGCTGCTATACTGACAAATGCCTTTTAGTTAATCTTTTACCAATACTTCAAGCTTTAGTTACTGAACTGTTTTTATTCCTAGAAATATTTTACCAAAAAATTTCAGTGTGGCATAAAAATTAGACAGTACCATTGAGTTTGCTACACAAATATTGTTATAAGGTTTTGTAAAATTTTTCTAATGAAAAATTATAAATAATTATAACCTCATTGTTCTGAAGCAATTTTATTACTCAGTGTTGTGACCTCTTTAGGTCTCCCATGATCTTTTGTCATCCAGTCACAGGACAAGAATAAAACACATACTACCTCCTGCAAAACTGCATTCATAATCTGTCCTGGATGGGTTGAGAGATGGGGCAGAAGCATGAGTAAGAGGGGAGAGTGTGAGGATGACTGTTCCTCTCTGAGAGTTTGAGGGCAGAATCTACGTGATTTATTGTTTAAAATCTTTGAGACTAAAATTGGTAAAATGAGCATTGCTTTTGTTAAGGTTGGGATTGCATGAGCTACTTAGGAGGATCGCCATTAACTACTGCTTAAGCATCAGGAGTATCAGAAAGAAGGCTGGTTTATATGGACTTTATTTTTAGCATAGAATTGTTATACCTGTTTGTTTTTTTCTGTTGCTCACTTTGGTATTTGATTTTTTTAAAAAATGAAACATGGTATGAAATAAGGTAAAATTTAAGTCAGTTTTTCCAGCAACATTATAGAATATTTGAAAGATGAACCTGTTCTTTATTATGAAATTGAGATTTGTGTATCTCAGGCTTACTTGGTAACAAATAATTGAGATAGATAAAGCTAAGATTTAAAGATCCTGTGATAGAATTGGTCTTTTCTTCTTTAATATTTATCTATGGAGGTTAGAATTTAAAGTCGAGTAGGATCTTTAGAAATCATCTCACTTTTTCTTTTCTTTTCTTTCCTTTCCCTTTTCCTTTTCCCTTCCCTCTTTCCCCTTTCCCTTTCCCTTTCCCTTTTTCTTTTCCCTTTCCCTTTCCCTGCTCTGTCACCTAGGCTGGAGTGCAGTGGCAGGGCCATAGCTCACTGTAACCTCTAACATCTGTGCTCAAGCAAACCCTTCTGCCTCAGCCTCCTTAGTTGCTAAGCAAGGACTAGAGGTGTGGGCTACTATAGCTGGCTAATTTTTAATTTTTTTTTTTAAAGAGATGGGGCCTTGCTATGTTGTGTGCAGGCTGTTCTTGAACTCGTGGACCCAAGTGATCCTCCCCGCCCTCCCTTCAAAAGTGCTGTGATAACAGGCTTGAGCCACCACACCTGGTCCACTTTTTCATTTTTAAATGAAGAAGTTTGAAGGATAGGACGTTACGTTGCCCAAGGTGAATCAAGGATTTAATCACATTGCCATCCATTGATTGTTAGTAGCCACTCCATGTCTCAAGGGACGGATAGTACTTATCAGAATTTTTTCTAGACCTTGAAGCAAGGCTGATGATAAAAATAATTTTGTCAGTAAAGAAGTAATGACAGTTCACCAATATAATAAACATGTACACAATTAAACAAATGTTGATTAATTTACACTTGTAATTGGATTCCGTTTAATGAATGAATGAGATACTGAGATTTAGGAGAAAACATTTATTGTGTTGCTTGTCTAAGTGCACTTTGTAGATCCTGATCTCCTCCTTTTGGCTTCTTATTATACTTAAATTTTTAGTTTATCTTCCCTATTAGAATCTACCCATAAAGACAGAAAACCTCTGTCTTGTTCACTTTGTTTCTAGCACCTAATTGTTGACTGACAGGTTTATATGACTATGTGGGACACTTGCCATATTTAAAATATTTTAAGTGCGAATATTTTATTTTTTACAGTGAACAGAGTATCTGTCAGGCAAGAGCTGCCGTGATGGTTTATGATGATGCCAATAAGAAGTGGGTGCCAGCTGGTGGCTCAACTGGGTTCAGCAGAGTTCATATCTATCACCATACAGGCAACAACACATTCAGAGTGGTGGGCAGGAAGATTCAGGACCATCAGGTAAGGGTTTATTAAAATTCTTATTTAAGGTGATCTAGTACGACAAAAGGACTTGGTATATTCACTACGATAAAGTAGTGCTTTAAAACTCTAATCAAAATAGTTTTGCTGGGAAAAACTGAGTGTAGCTTTGCCTCCCCCCCCTTTCTGCCTTTTATGAGGCCTCAATTTAGATGAGGATTTAGAACTAATTATACGAAAATATAAATATGAGTTTTTCCTATGAATCCTCATTAGATCTTCTGGCCTTCCAAAGAGCTAGTTTTTAGAATCTACAGTAAATTTTAAGACAAACAAAAATGAAATAACTACTTATGTAGCAGATTGTATGTTTATGGAATTTATTTCCTGCCAAAGGTGTAGGGTATGGTGCTGGAGAAAGGAGTTGAAAGTGTCAGTAGTTTCAGAAAATATTGTTAAATTTATATATGTTAGGAAAATTGTAGATAATGAGGTTGCTGCATAGTTAAGCTTTTGTAGTTCATGTCTGGAACGACAACTAAGCTTTTGGTAATTCCTTGCTCTGGATTTCCTAGAAGGTAGCTGGATTATCTGATTACTTGATTTCTTGGGCCTTAACACCTTTCGTACCGCGTAGAAATCTCTAAGACATACGCCAGGGACCGCACATTTTTGGGCAAACTGCATGTTATTTAAATCATTATAACTACAGTGAAAAACGGGAAAACTTGTGAGCGGTCCTTAAGGTGTTAACAGATCAGGAGTAGTAGACAGAGGAAAAAGCAGAAAGGATCTTACTGGCATTAGCTATATACTCATAGAGGCAAGAAATTTTGTAAAGAGTAGATTTATAAAATACTTTT
>CAUYPO010134674.1:0-20787 GCA_963574435.1 Cheirogaleus major
TAGGGACTTTTGGTGGGAAGAGCTGAGTTTTTTCCACTGTGGTCTTTTTCTGTTCTTGAGAAATGGGAGGGGCTGGTGGTACCTACAGATTCCAAGAGGAGGGGCTGGTGGTGCCTGGCAGTCCTTTTTGGTGGGTCTGGTCAGTGAGCCTGTTCTTTTTTTTTCCTCTAGGGAGGGGAGGGGGGCCACCACCAGTCTTACAGTGCTGTTTTCTACTAGACTGAAGATTCTTTGAATGAATAAAAATGCCTATATTCTGAACAACCACAGAACTCAATAGTATGTAGCAATAAATAAATACATATACCCATGCATCTAAACTCATATATAAGTATAAAATTTTAGAGACAGAAAAAGGCAACAGCTTACGAATAAACTTGGATTTCTAAGTGGGAATATATTATACGCTGTGTGAAAGAGACAATATATTTGAAATAAAAAGTAATGATAGTGGACTTCTGGTTTCAGCTTCATTGTGCAAAATGCTTGAAGTCTTACTGCCACCCTTAGAACAAGAGAAAGCTAGAAATACTGAAAACTAATAACTTTTTATGGACTCAAGAGAGAACTGATGTTTCAGAGCATGCTGCCCCTCAAAATCAGGAGAGAAAAACATGTCCAGAGAGTTATAACCAAGGTTTCTTTACCTGGAGCAAAAGACTCTGGAGATGTCAAGTGGTACAAACACTGTAACTGGCTCTATAAACAAAGTTCAGTGACTCCCTATAGGTTTTATATAACCCTTTTCCTTAACTAACTACTTGACCTTTTGAGTTGTTTCCCAGAAATGATAGATTTTCTGCAAGACAAAGAAGTTGAAATTCTGAAGGTCTCAGGGGAGAATTCCTGACACTAGGGCTCAACATCCCCTGAACCTGCCCCAGGGCACATAGACCTCCTTAAAAAGCCTATGATCTCCATTATTCAGAGAGACAAATTTGAGGTAGCTTCTCCCTTTCTCCCAACTAGATGGCTTTCCTATCAAGAAACTCCTTTCTTCCTTGGCAATCCTCTTTGTCTCAATAATTGCATCTTAGTACAATGAGCAACTGGACCTAGGCCAAAACCCCTTACAGTTTTGACAACAACACTTGAATGATGATTTTGACAAATTGCTGAGTCTCAGTGTGAACTACCAACGTATGAGCCATTTCTACAGATTGCAGTTTTACAGGAACTTCCACACAATAGTGGCCAGGATTCCCTACTGTTTCAAATGTTGAAGATCCAGAAAAAATGCCTTCGTGATGCTAGAAGGTGAAAGGAAAAGAAATCATTGCAAAATATGCCCAGAGCTTTGCCCAGAGCAAAGGCCTACTCTCCAAAGGGAAGATTCTGACATTGTTTTATACCATTGGGGGAAATGTATTTTTCCATCCCAGCCTCCTCTAGCCTTTTCTTTCACCATAAGAGAAAGAAATACATGGTCACTGAGGGTCAAACCTTCAAAGAAATAGATTGGAGTGCTGGAGCTAGGAAGAGAGTAAGGGGAATGGGTGTGTGTGGGGTGCTATACCACTGGAGAGACACAGGTGAAGATCACAGCCTGATGATATATGCCCACTAACAGGCTGAGATTTAACTGTTAGTTATAGAAAGCTCTCCCTTCCCCATAAGTCACCATCACATCAGCAGAGCTCCCGTATAATAGCAATAGATAACAGCTGAAAAGCTACAAGATACAGACTTTCTGTAATGAATAGAACTTAGAGAAGTCCAAAGTGGAGATGAGAGACAAAACAAGGACAGAAGAGGAACTTGATGTTTCAGGGAACCTGTGGATATTATAAACCTTAAACACAACACTACTAGTCAAATTAACATAAATCTGCAAAATAGGGGCCAGTTTACCTGAGTTCATTTTTTCCAATATAATATAACCTGCTTTCAATTAAAATTTACAAGCTATTCCAAGAAGCAAGAAAAAAAATGCGGCCTAAAAAAAGCATTATGATGCTCATTTTGGAATTAACAGATAAAGAATTTAAAATAACTATGAATAACATGTTAAGGGCTCTAATGAAAAGAAGAGGCAACATGCAAGAACAAATAGGTCATGTGAGCAGAAAGATGAAGAATCAAAAGGAAATGCTGAAAAATAAAACACTGTAACAGAAGTGAAGAATTCCTTTGATCGGCCCCTCAGTAGACATAACAGAAGCAAAAAAAAAAAAAAAAAAAGAATCAGTGAGCATGAAGCTGGATCACTTTAAACTTTTCAAACTGAAATGCAGAGAGAGCAAAAGAGAGGAAGAGCAGACAAGTTAAGAAGAGTGAGACAATTTCAAAGGGTTGTAACATAAAGATAACTAAAATTACTGAAGTAAAGAAATAGCAAACAGAAGCATTACTAAAAGTTATAATGACAGAGAAATTTTCAATATTAATGATAGGCAACAAACCACTGAAGGAAATTAGAAATATTTTGACCCAAAATTTTGCATTTTGACATACTTGATCAACTGAAATAGTGTTAGATGAATGTGGTCTTATATTATTTAAAATAGATATTATAAAATCTAGAAAAACAGCTACAATATCTTATAAGGAAGGTATCTGACATACTAAGAGAAGAAATAAAATGAAATCATACAAAATGTTCAAATAAAACCAAAAAGTAGGGGGTCAGGAAAGAATAAATGCAATAAGAGAAAATAGTTACAAATATGGTTGCTATTAATCCAATTATATTAATAATTAATTTGAATGAAAATAGTCTAAATATCACAATTAAAATGCTGATGTCAGAGTGGATAAAAAATAAGATGCAATTATATGTTGTCTATGATAAACTAATATTAACTATAAAGAATCAGGTTAAAATTAGAGGGATGGAAGATGATACCATGTTAACCCTAAGCAAATGAAAGCTGGAATAGCTATATTAATTTCAGAGAAAAAGTGGACTTCAGAAGAAAACAGTTTATCAGGGATAATGGAGGTCATTACATAATGATAAAGTGTTCAGTTCTCCAAGAAGACATTGGTACTATTCAAAATGATCATTCACCTAAAAATAGGGCATCAAAATACAGGAGGCAAAACTTATATAACTCAAAGGAGAAATCGACAAACTCACTAATATTGCTGGAAACTACAATATCCTTCTGTTAATAATTGATCAATAAATCCATCAGGCAAAAATCAGTAAGACTATAGTTGACTTGAATAGAACTACTATTCAACTTGATATAATTAACATTTATTGAAAACTCTACTCAACAAGATCAGAACATACAATATTCTTAAGCTCTCATGGAGTATTAACCAAGATAGACCACATTCTGGACCATAAATTTACTCTAATAATTTAAAAAATAAAAATCAGACAAAATATGTTTGTCAGGACTGGTGATCTGCTGTCAGTTCTTGGTGCACTCTTGCTGAAGAATGATAGGAGACACTGATAGCAAAGCAAGCAAGAGGCAAAATTTATTGGGCAAGAGCAAGATGAAGGAATAGAAAATCTGAAAACACCAATAATGAATAAGGAGACTAAATCAGTAATAAAGTCTCCAATCAAGAAATTGATTAAGATTTGTGTTATTTCTTATATATTCCAAAATGTATAAGGAACTCAACACTATAGAAAGAAAACAATCTGATTACAACTGAGCAAGGGACCTGACTAGATATTTCTCAAAGGCATACAAATGGCTAATAGATAGATAAAAAAAAAATGCTCAACATCTCTAATTATTAGGAAAATGCAAATTAAAACCACAGTGAGATACCAAATCACAATTGTAAGAATGTCTGCTATTAAAAAGATAAAAGAGGTGTTGAGAATGTGAAGAAAAGAGAACTCTTGTACATGATTAGTAGGAATGTATGTAAGTACAGCTATTATGGAAAACTGTATGGAAGTTCCTCATAAAGACTAAAAATGAATTAGCACATAATCCTGCAATTCCATTTCTCAGTATTTACCCAAAAGATTTGAAATCAGTATGTCAAAGATATATCTTCACTCTTGTGTTCACTGCAGCATTATTTATAATAGCCAAGTTATGGAATCAACCTAAATGTCTATCAACAGATGAATGGATAAACAAAATGTAGTACATATACACAATGGAGTATTATTTGCTAATAAAAAGAAGATAATTCTGTCATTTGCAACAACAGAAATAGAATTGGAGGAAATTATGTGAAGTGGGATAATCCAGGCACAAAAAAAACCAAATATTGCCTGTTCTCATTTGTCTGTGGAATCCAAAACAATCAAATTGATAGCAGCAGAGAGTAAAATGGTGGTTCCCAGAAGCTTGGGGGTGAAAGGAATGGGAAGATGATGGTGAAAGGATACAAATCCTCAGTTAGACAGAGGTAATAAGTTTGTAGGTAATTTTCTTTTTGAGATCTATTGCACAGTGTGGTGAATATGATTAATAATAGTGTATTGTATATTTCAAAATTGCTAAGGAATAAATTTCAGATGTTTTCACCACAAAAATTAAAAGTATTTGAGATGACGAATATATTAACTAGTTTGATTTAATTATTCTACATTATATTTATCAATCATAACATCGCTTTGTATCCTCTAAATATAGACAACTAAATTTATCAACTTATAATAGAAAAAGGAAAAAATGTGATCATATCAATATTTGCAAAAAAAAAATTAAGAAAAATTCCAAAAGACACTCATGATTAAACCTCTCAGCAGACTGGAAATAGAAAGGAATTTTCTCAACCTGTTAAATGATATCTATGAAAATCTTCCTCTTAATATTATAATTAATGTACAAATAGTAATTATATTCTCTCTGAGAACACGGCAAGGTTGTCCACTCTTTCCACTTGTACTCAACATTGTCCTGAAGATTTTTGCCAGTGCAAGAAGGCAATAAAATAAAAGAAAAGGCATGTGAAAGACCAGTATCAAACACTTAAAAACAACTTCCACAACTCAACAATAATAAAGGCAAGTAATCTAATAAAATATACCAATAATTTGAGCAGAAATCTCACAAAAGATATACAAATCACCAGTAAACAAATGAAATCTCATTTAACAGCATTAGTCATAAGGAAAGCTAAATTTAACACTACAATATGAAACCACTACACACCCATGAAAATGTCTAAAATTAAAAGATGGCCAACATCAAATGTTAGAGATGATGTGGAACAACTGTAACCAACATGCATTGTTAATAAGAATATAATATGGTACAGTCACTTTGGCAAAGAACTGGCATTTTCTTATAAAACTAAACCTAGACCTACAAAATGACCCAGCAATCTTAGATATCTACTCAAGTATTAAAAATATGTTTATCAAAAGTTTGTACATGAATATTCAAAGAAGCTTTATTCATAACCTCCAATAACTGGAAACAACCCAAGTATCCATCAATAGGAGAACGACTTAACAAACTAGTGTATTCATATACTGGAGATCTAAAGAGCAATAAAAAGCAGTAAGTTACTGATACATGCAGCAACAAGGACAAATCTCAAAATCATTGAACTGAATTAAGGTTACTTTATCCAAAGAATTCATTCATCTTTATTCAAAGAATGTATGAGTCCATTTTTATGAAATTGTAGCCCAGGCAAAGTTAATTTTGGGTGGGAATAAAATCAGAAGAGTTACCATCTCCGGCTCTCATAAGGGTGAACTGAGGAGTGAGTAAGGAGTCTGCATTTCAATCATTTCCCTATTGTGGTGTGAATACTACCACTATCATCACGGTCAATATCAAGCTATCAACCTCATGTCACCAAACACAGAATTGAGAAGAGGTATGCATAATTAATCCTATGAGGTGGTTTAAGCTCACTCCAGCACACAATGGAGTGTGATGGAACCTTTTAGAAAACAGTAATATTTCATATCTTGGTAGAAGTTTCAGTTTTACAGTATTCAGCATTTGAAAAAGCTCAGAAACTATGCAGTTACAATTGGCCTATTTCACTTTTTGTAAATTTTCATCAAAAGAAAAATTTTAAACAAATATAGAACTATAGCTAATAAGAAAATTAAAATATTTAGGGGAGATTCTACTGATGTCTGCTATTTTCTTTGGAATGTATTAAATAAAACAAGAACTGATAGAAGGAGATATGGATGAATAGATTTGTGATAAAGTATGTATAGTAACATTAATAATAGAATCTACGTTCAGATTGTGAGTTTTCACTCTAAACTTCTTTTAACTCTGTAACATGTTTGGAAATAAAATATTGGAAGAAAAATAGCTATCTTTTCTATTTAAAAATTTATTTTAAACAGTTATATGTTTTTTGAAACATATTTTCTTATCTTACTGACATTATTCTGGAGTTTACAATTTATATTTAAAGGCAGTAAGACTATTTCATGTATATAATAATTATTTTCAATTTCTTCTGGAAATTTGACTTTTCTATGTCTAATTTCATTTGTATTAAATGTTAAATGTCAGAAGTAATTTCATTTTTCGAACAAATATAAAATTAATCAAAATTACTACCTTGTTTAAAAACCTTCATGAGCTCTGTATATTCTGATAAATTAATTTTTAATCACATAGAATGACAATTAAGACTGTATTATTTCCATTGCTGCTATAACAGATGAAATTAGTGCCTTTCAACATAATAAATTTATCATATAATTTTGTGGGTTAGAAGTCCAACATGAGTCTCACTGGGGTACATTCAAGGTTTTAGCAGGGCTGTGTTCCTTCTACGGAGTTCTAAAGAAACATCTATTTCCTTACCTTTTCCAATTTCTAAAGGCTGAATGCATTCCTGGGCTCACGACTTTCCTTCTCTGTCTTCAAAGTTAGGGAGAGACATCACATCTCTCTGACCCTTTTTTCCTAGTCACATGTCTCACCAGCCACAGATAGGAAGGGTTCTCTGCTATGAAGAACTCACGTGACTTGACTGTACTCAGCTAGACAATGCAAGTTAATCTTCCCACATCAAGGTTTATAATTTTAATCATATCTTCAAAATCCCTTCTTCCATGCTCATAAACTCTGAGAAATTAAGATGTGGACATGTCTGGGGGCCATTTTTCTACCTACTACACAGTCCTTGATAACATATTAGTTAAAATTATAAGCAAACTCCCCACCTTTCATCATCATGCTCATTGTGTTCTAATTAAATCAGATAATTTGCTTACTTTCTCCCTAACTTTAAGTATATGGCCTTTAAATTTTGCTTGCCTGTTCACAAACATCCCTACTAGTAAACATTTATCAATTACCATGTAAACTTCCAGGTCCATGTAATGGAATGTCTTCCCTCTGAGAAAAGTAAAAAATGGTAATGCTTTATTAATGTCTTCATCAGTCTGGATAAAATAAATACTCTTCCTAGGCAACTTTGCATTATAGTTATAATACATATGTTTTCCTTCCAATACATCTACAATTCCTTTGAACATTGGTTCTATAATTCTTTTGTGTAGAAACATCCATTTTCTTTTATTTAAGTCACCCACAGTAGGCTATTTAATACATGTTGTTTGAATTGTGGTGAATCAACAAATTACATGGAACATATGTTATGTGCAGGATTAAATAGAAGGTCTGCATGGAAGTTTGAGTTATGTTGGCATTGGAGTTTATAATGAAATACAGAGAAAAAGACATAAAATTATTTAAAATATAAGGTAGCATATGCCTTATTCCAAATGAGTGGTATAAACAAAAAGTGCTAAAGAGTTGTGATGGCCAAGATTTCAAACATCTGCGACTGATTTTTTATAACTTTGACCCAACTCGACTGGACTGAAAAAGGTAATGTTTTATGTAATTTAGAACAGCTGTCTATAGCTAAAGCACATGTTAATAGTGCCCTGGACTCAGCGATAGAGCCACATTAAAATAAGGATTGCAAGAGTTGTTTATCACCATTTTTCACAAGTAACTGTTTATGGGGAAATGTGAGGAAGAACAGAGAGATACAGAAATGAGAAGGAGAAGACAAGGAAGGGAATGATGTAAATGGAAACTGTAATGACAAGATGGGCTGTACATCCACATGAAGTCTAAGATTCTTCAGAAGCTTGATATAATTATAACTATATGCTTAAATAGTGATTTGGTGCTGAGGAATATGATCTCAGTTTTAAAACAACAACCAAAAATTTCTCCTTCTAAAAATAAAATAAAATACATCTTTGATTTGACTCCAGAAATGTCAGTGGATACTTTGTTGTATGTCTCTACAGAGAAAATCTTATTATCATTTCAATATTTCATTAATATTTTAACATTTGTAGATCAGAAATCCAGAAGACTTTGGAATTATGGAGCTCCTTCTGATGGGTGTTTATAATAATACTATATACATTCTTTTTCAAAATCAATTTTTTTTGTTAATTTTCTGCAATTATAAAGGACTCTGCAGTCCCATATTTCTATGAGTACTATTTTATGCAAAGCAGTGGAATCAAAATTATGAAACCAAAAGGCCAACTTTTCTGTTCTTCAATTTCAAAACAGATATTTACTTGAAGATTGATCATTTTTAGTTTAAAGACTTTTATGGGTCCTATAAGATACAGCACGATGTAGATGGCAGTGCTGATCTTGGTAGCATACAGATCTAGTTCAAAATAAACCTCTTTCACTTCTTAGCTTCTTTTCTCTTCCATTTCTACATTTATAAATTCTTTTACTACAGAATTAAATATATGAATGTAAAGTGTCAAATGTGTGTTTAATAATGGTAGCTATGAATAACAATGTGCCAAAGAATTTTTATTTTGTCTTAAAGTCAAACACAATCTCTCCCTCCCATATTTTCATTAAATTTCATATTAACTAAATTGTGAAATCACTGATATTAAGAATATGGGATTGGAGAATGGTAGAATGGACACAAAATAGAATAATGATTGCTTTATATATCTCATTATGATTCTTTTGATAATTATGTCATTGTATTTTTAGTAATCTGGTCATCTAAAAATTAACTTCTTATCCTAGCTAACTAAAGATATATATGTGTATGTATGTATACCAATATACCAAATATACATATATGGACATGAAATACTAACAAGCAATACTATAGTCCTTAACAGCATACAATATACTACACTAGCTTTTGTCAAGCCCCAGAGAAATAATTGTCCTTCAAGAAATAAGATACTTCCTGTGTTCTTTTTCTGTGTTCTTCACCATTCTACAATATTAGTACTACCAAAAGCTGCATTGGCATTTACAAATTAAAGTTTTATTTGCTTTGTCCCATTTATTAATAACTTTAATTGTAAAATGTACTCTAAAATATTAATTGCATTAAGAATTATATTCTTTAATATCATACATTTTCTTTTTAATATATATTTATATGGATATCTTTACAATTCTGACATATGCTAGAAAATGGAAAGTCAGCCTTTCCTATTTCTATAGTATTATCAAACACTCTCAAGAAGCCTTTTTCCTATTAAGCAATAGCATTTGTTAATATTAAATAAGTTACTAAAACACTGAGATAATGGGAAAAGTAGACTGGAGTTATTCTCCACACTTCCAGTTCCTTTAGCTTGACCAAATTCTTTCACAAATATACAAAAACACTTTATTTAGTTAAAAAAGAAAAGCATGGATCTGGAAGAGAAAGGAGTAATAAGACAAAAAGACACTCAAAATTGCATTAAAACTTTCAAACAATTAGAAACTGATATGTAGAAATAACTAACCAAATAATAAAACAGAAATACTAACCACATTACCTCACTTTTTCTCCTTGTCTCAAATACTGAAAATAGATCTATATCTAATCTATCTTTTCCCACTAAGCTATTGCATAACATCTTAGAAAATTAACTTCCCAGGAAAAAAGTGAGATATCTTTTTGGAAAGCAAATTCAGTTTGGTCTTGTTATTTTGTTTGTTTTTTCTTACGTGTGTGTTTAAAAAAAAAAAACTCGGAGAAGTACAAAAATAGTATAGTTATAATCAACACTATTTTTATGCCAAAGGACTTCATAAAAGCTATGAAATCTTAAGAGTTGACTGACTATGCAAATAGTCAGGAGTTCCCAGGAGGAAAATCATGGAGAGCCCCTGATCCTTCATGTAAATCACACAACTCATGAAACCCTTGTCTGTAAAATACACTGGAAAAAAAATTAACTGTAAAGGCCTCACACTCCTAAAGGTAAGATTACTAATTAAGTTCTCTGTTTGAGATAAGAGGAGTTTACTTCCCACTGGGATGATAAGGTCATTTCCTACTGAGTGAAATCTCCTATGAAATGAACATGTTAATATGATTGATTCTAAAGCACTGCAGTAACATGGTATTTCTATAAAAATTGTTTTATTAATCTCTATTTAATTGTTATTCAACTGTATTTATTTATTTTGCTCAAGAATTTTAAGAAAAATCACCATATAAAAAAAAAAGCTATCAAAATACCATTTTCTCAGGATGTTGGATTTGTCATGACAAAACATACAAGTGTTTTGAATTAAAGCTCTGACTATAACCATGTTACAGCTGGGGCTGATTTTGTGTAGACATAGTTAAGGTTTACTGCTTCACCTTAAGCTGTATTAAGTTTCCTCTTTTTCTCTTGACAAGATTTCTTCCCCAAGACAGGATTTAAGAGAAGGTAGGATTATGGTTTGCTAGGCTATGAGATTAGCAGCTAACACAAGAAGAAACAGATGATCTTGCATGAAGTACAAAATGCATGTCTTTCCACAAAGTGCAAAAGGCAGTATTTTTATGGATCAATATACCTGGGGAGAATTACACAAATATTTGGTGCTAACTTGAGCTCCTAGAAAGCTGAATTTATAGTTTCAGCACAAGAATGTCTATAATCTGTCTTAATGAATTTCAAAGAAGAAAATCAATTAATATGGAGGCAGAAAGCATTTTAAGAGGTGATTAGAATACACTATGCATAGGTTTTGCAACATGGTATAGAAAATATAAGGTACAAAAAAGAGAAAAAAAGTGCAAATATTTTCTCCTGTTGATTGATCCATAATCAATGGTTAGGTATATGCCAATTGCTTGGTATCATTATAAAAATGGTAATATGATCTGTTTCATATTCTTACTAGGCTTAGGATAAATAAACTGGCTGAGTATAAGCATTTACTCTAAAATTTTTTCTACATGAATTTTCGCAAAGTGATTTTCATTATAAATCTTTGATTTTTCATGTGCAGAATATGAATAATGATCTTCTCTTAGGGTTGTTTTGAGGGTTAAATAAATTAATAACTTTAAATACAAAAGTTAGCCTAGGCCACCCTATATAGTAGGCTTACAATAAATTGTAGTTTCTTTGTCTTCCTCCATTTTCTGGGTGTTGTTTATAAACACAAATGTATACATAGTGATTTTCACTGTTTTGTTTTGTTTTTATGGATTTAGAGAAGTATTGGTTAATAATGGTTTGTAAAAACACTTCAGCATTATGTAAACTTTGTATTTATAAATTTAGAAATCCTTAAAATGAAAACTAAAAACGTTAATCTCAATTTCTTTTTAGTTGCTCCAAGAATACCAGGAAATGCAATAACTTTGAAGAAAGTCACATGCCCACTCTCCTCACTTTTCCCAGGCTATATATTAATGGAAATGAAGGTAATATGATGTGTTTGTTCAAAAAGTGCAATGATTCTGTTTCCTGCTCCAATATAAAAAGAGCTCAGAAGTTATCATTTTCATTACTTTGTTTTGTTTTGTTTTAGAGACAGGGTCATGCTCTGTTACCCAGGCTGAAGCGCAGAGGTGCGATCATAGTTCACTGTGACCATGAACTCCAGAGCTCAAGCAATCCTCCTGCCTCAGCCTCCCAAAGTGCCAAGATTATTGCACCCAGCTGTCATTCCCATTCTTACAATAAGAAAAAGCTGAGCAAACTAAAAGTCAATAAATTTTCTTTGACACATCAGATAATTGAGGTCACAAGATAAACCACAACTCCAAACACTCTAAACACCCGTGGATATAAAGTCAAAACTGAAATCTTACCTATAAGAGAAGCTGTGAGAGCCATAGGCTAGCAGTAATACTTAAAAGACAATTATGATGAGTTGATGAAGTCTTGGAGCACAATAGTTTGAGAGTGAGAAACTCCTGAGGGTCACAACCTTGCAGTCTTAGGGGGTTCCTGTATTTTAGTAGGTTATATCTAAAAGCAAACCAAACAAACAAACAAAAAACATCAGGTTCTTATGGTGAAGAGCGAAGAAAAATCCTTTCCTGGACCTCGCAAGGGGAAGAAAAAGTAAATGTTTTGAAATATGCCCAGAGAGTTCTTCATAACAAAGATCTACTTTCCAGGGGAAGACTTTGTCAGAACCTTTTCCTGCCTCAAGGAAGTTCATTTTTCTTTTATTCACCTCTATCTTTCCTGTGGCACTTAAAGGGAAGGAAGAAAAGCCAAACAATACTTACAGAGGTCACAGTTCAGGAATACAGGTCCACTAAAGGACTGAAATGTAATCATAAGACTACAGAATGCTTCCCCTCTTCTGTACCTTACCAACACACCAGTCTATCAGTGTATTGTGCTTAAATGAGCTGAAAGACACCACTATGTGGGGAAGACCTCTTAAGGAAGCCCAAAGGCAAAGAAGAGAAAGAAAACAAAAAACAAGGACACCAGAGAAATTTTAGGTCTCTGGAAAACCAATTTTAGTAAACATTTAACACAATCCATCTCCTAACCAAATTAACATAATTCTTTACCTTTCTACCTCAGTTATTATTTTTACAGCACATCCAACTTTCAACAATAATTTACAAGGCATACTAAATGACAAGAGAAAACGAAATGAAGAGATAAAGCAGGTATCAGAACAAGATTTAGATAAGACACAGATTTTTGGAATTATCAGGCAGAGAAATTAAAATATCTATAATTAATACATTAAGAACTCTAATGGCAAAATTAGACAATATGGGTGATGGAAGAAGAGTATTTATACTCAAAGAAGGAATCAAAAGGAAATGCTAAAAAGCAAAAACATTTTAACAAAAATGAAGAAGCCATTAATGAATTCATCAGTAAATTGGGAATGACTGAGGAAAGAGTCAGTGAGTTTGAAGATAGGTCAACAGAAATCTTTCAAGTTGAAAGGCAAAGAGAAGAAAAAATAAAAAATCACAGAATGTTGAAAAACTGTGGGAAATTTCAAAAGGCAGAACATTGGCATACTTAAAATATCAGAAGAAGAAGATGAAAAGAGGGTAGCAGAATAAATATTTGAAGCTATGATAGCCAAGACATTTCCAAAATTAATGACAGACACTAAACCACAGAATTAAGAATCTCAGGAATACCAACCAGGATAAATACCAATAAAATAATGTAGAAGTTACCCAAAATCATACACTATATAAACTGCAAAAAAAAAAAAAAAAGAGAAAAAATCTTGAAAGGAGCTAAGAGGGTGTGGTGGTTTTTCCTATAGAAAAACAAGGAAATGAATTTTACTAATTTCTTATCAGAAACTGTGAAAGAATGAAGAGAGTCATGTAAAATATTTAAGTATTTGGAGAAGAAAAATTCAGAATCAATGTTGAATAGAATTACCTTTAAGAGTGAAGAGGAAATAAACACTTTTTATACAAATAAAAAGTGAAAGAATTCATCACTGACAGACTAACCTTGTAAAAATGTTAAAAGATTTCCTTGAGACAGAAGGAAAGTAACATAGGCCATATATGTGGATTTACAAAGAAAGGAAAGTCATTAGAGGAAGAATATATGCAGTTAAAATAAAATATTTTATTTTTCGTATTTTTAATTGATCTAAAAGTTAACTCCTTTTAAAAGTAACTGTAGTATCATGGTGTTGAGTGATTATACCATAAAGATAAGTGAAATGAATGATGGCAATGCTATAAGAAATGGAGGTGAAGAATTGGGAATACTCTGAACTGAAGCATTTCAGTGTTACCTAAAGGTGGACTTGGATTATTAGTTAAATGTATATATTGCAAACTTTTTGAAAATATTCAAAAACTTTTGAAAAATAAGTATAATGATATGGTAAGAGAAGTGTTAAAATAGAATCATCTAAAATGCTCAATCAAAACTAGTGAAGAGAGAAGAGTGGCCAAAACCCTATGCAAGGTCTTTCAGTGCCAACCATAGGCAATTACAAAGGCTTTACCTGGTAGACCTTTCCTGGGGGAATGCTCTCGTCCCCACACCAGACTTGATACATAGCCAATGGGCTACAGTGTCAGAGGGAGTTTGTAATCAAGGAATCAGGCTGCCCTGATTAGCCATGCTCTTATGCATGGCTACTTCTTAGCTTTGGTGCCTCAGTTCAGACAACATTTTTGGAGGGTCTTCAGCTGAGGCCTTTCTCAGGTGCCTTTGCTGCGACTCCCTCATGAGATTTAGGATTTGAAGACACTCTTCTCCACTCTGACTCAATACTTAGTACTTTCCACTCCTAGTCCTTTCCCCTCTCTATCTCCCAGTCCTACTGGCCCAGAAAACTGCAGAAGTCTTATATTTAGAGCTCCCTTGGCATTATGACAATTCTTACAACCTGTGTTGATCCACCTGTTCTTCAATCAGTACCATTAAAAAAAAAAAAATACATGGAAGGGCAGGGAGGAGTCAGCACTTGCTCAAGTTTATTAATAATTTCTTGTTTATACTATCATAGTAAGTGATTAAAAGCTCAACTTTTACTTTCATTTGGGCTTCTTGTCTTAACTGGCTGCTCTACCTCCTGACAGCTCAGCTCTCCTTGGCTCAGCACAGCTCTTGAAACCATGAGCATTAAAAGGGCTATAAAGAATACTATGAACAAAGTTATACGCACAAATTTGATAACTAAAATAAAATGGTCCAATTTCTAGAATGAAAAATCTACCAAAACTCACAAAAGGAGAATAGGTCACATGACTAAGATTAAATTGTATTAATGATATTGAGTAATTAATAATCTTTCATAAAAGAGAATACTAGCCCCAGATGGTTTCATTGATAAGTTTCAACAAACATTTAAATAAGATACAATACCAGTTTTCTTCTTTCAGAAAATATGAGAACAGAAACACTCCCTACCTAATTCTCTCAAGCCAGCATTTCCCTAATACCAAAACATAAATACATTACAGGAAAGGAAAGCTACAGACAATTATCTCTTATGAACATAGATTTAAAAACATTTTACAAAATATTAGCAAATATAAGCCAACAATGTACAATTGATATGAGGTGAATAAAAATATGACACTTTACATCAGCGATTTTCTTCCTCAAAACCCATGACAACAGAATATTTATAAGAAAAACATCAGATAAATCCCAACTGAGTGACATTCACCCAAATAAATGACCAGTGGTCCTCAAAACTGTCAATGTCACCAAAACCAAGGCAAATCTGAATAACTGTCACATACAAGAGAAACATGAAACTTTAAGGCTTCTTATGACCTAACTTGTTAAGTCCTGAAATTTCCCTACCTCCACGTTTTATTGGTTAGCCAGTCACTAAGGCCAGCCAAGATTCAAAAAGAGAGCAATTAAAAACCTTTTCTCTGTGAAAGACCCTTTTAAAATGTTATGAAGACAAGCTACAGATTGAAGGAAAATATTTGCAAACTACATAACTGACGATAGAATCATATCTAGAATACAGGGAGAACACTCACAACCAACAGTAAAAAACAATTCAATCAGAAAACAATTAAAAGACACAAATCAAAGAAGCCATACAGATGGCAAATAAGCATATAAAAAGATGTTCAACATTACTAGCCATCAGGGAAATGCAAATTAAAACCACAATAAGATACTGCTACAACACCTATCAAAGCATATTTTTTAGAGGTACAAAATAACTATGTTTAAGAAATTTATTTCAGGAACACTGAAGATGGCAAGAAATTATAAAATATTTTAAAAAAAGGAAACTAAATTGGGAACAGATGATTCTTATCCAGATGTGTTCCTTGTATGTTGTGACCATGAACGAATAGTTACAGCTGAAGTGGAAGTTCGAATGCAGGAAGAATGCAGTTACCGTGCTAACTTTTATCAATGCACATGATACAGCTATGTTCTAAGATGCCTACACACAGGTAAAAAATAACAATAAATAAATAAATGTTAAGGAGCACCTAAAATTAACAAAGAACCAAAGAAATCAATAAATGAGAAAATAAGGAACTGGTAACACGCAGTATTGTATTTGCAATAAAAAAAATGGCGAGTTATTTCTTTATTACGTGGACTAAAACAAAAAAGTGAAGAAAAACTGGAGCATGTTCCAAAGTAAATTAATGTTCAGTGTTCCCAAAGGACTGTGTTTATGTGTAACCTTAAAATAAACTTCACAGAAATTAAAAAGAAAATCCAATATGAATGAAAAATTATTTTTACAAAGTAATCAAGTATATGAGCAGCTCAGATATGAAGCATAAAATATTGGTTATGTGGAATTGGAGGAAAGAGACAAAGGGCACACTCATGAGAGCAGAATGAAAGGGAAAGCCAAAGTGAAGAATGAATGAAAAATATCACAGGAGGTCAAAATATTATACAAAATGTGTTTCAGGCACATAAAAAACCAGAGGTCACCCTGAAGAAGACTGCAAAGTAAAAATTATAAGAATAAATTATCGACCAAAGAAATAGATATTGCTAAAATATTAAATTAAATCCTTGCTTCCTTGTCTCAGTTTTCACAAAGAAAATAAGGGACAAATGCTAGGAACAGACATTAATTTCCCTTGGGAGAGAAAACAAATATTACAGGAAATTGTGATCATGCCAGAACAGGTAATCAAAAATAATGGTTGAAACCACACACACAATGAATACAAAAATATTCAATAGTCAATGGCCAGGTATGTCTCACTAGTTTTATTTGAGAAATACGGAGAATAAAAAACAAAAGCAAGAGGAGAAATGAAGGATAAAGTTCCCCTGCAGTCAGCTCTTTTCTAAAACCTAATATTTATGACATAGTATATCAATTCTACTCTTATATATGAAATCAGCCACTCTGATCTGTATAATTATTTATTCTATTGCTTAGAAATATATATCCCTGATTTTGGCATTATTTATTAGGAGAAGATTGGTGGGGGGAGGACATGGCTAAGTATTTATTTCATTCTACACATAGAAAGATAAGTCTATATTGTTAAAGGATAAGTAAAATAAATAGGACTTCTCTTTTAAAAGTATAAAATAACAAAATGAGAAAAAATATCAAAATGGTTTATTTGCTGTTTTAAAATTCAGTTGTATAAGTGAGGAACTATGCATATTTTTTTCATTTAAGGCAAAAAATCTCATAGTTAGAAGTAATTCTGAAGCCAAAAAAAAAGATTATTGATGTGATGGTGGAGTATGAGAATGGAATGTAACCTTGATGCTGGATCTGTAATGGAAGATAAAAATAATCATTTTCCTATCACAACACTTATATGAATAGTTGTATTCAGTTATATAAGAAATTTACCTAGACAGTATACTGGTACCTGTGTTCAAGATAGCTTTAAGAGTCTTTCATTCACTCATTCATCTATTCATTGACTGAGTAAATAAATATATAGCCTGTTGTATATAATCAATTTGCCAGTCTAACGGACACAAGGACAAATAAGTTATAGTCTCAGTCTTTAAGAATCTTACAGAATCCTTTATAGGATATGGGAGACACAAACAGGAGTCTTTCCAATTTTGTTTAGAGCAAGGAGAGCATCACAAAAGGTGTCATAAGGTGGCAATAATTTGTGAGACGTGGAAGAGCTCAGTAGAAGGAGGTAGGGTTTGTGGCAGTTTGTGAAGAATATTCCAGGCAGTGGGAGAATCATGGACACAACTCATGATGTAAGACTCGGCAAGGCGCCTTCTAAGAGATGAAAGTCAGTCAAATTTACCAGAAGAACCAAGAAAGGAGGGATAGTAGATGAAGAAATTAATGACAGGGATAATTTTAAAAAGAACATTTTTATTTCTCGTTTTCTTTTATCTGTTGTTTTCCAATGTGATGTTTAAAAATATTGAAAATTTCAGGATCATTTGCCCTTCATGAAAACTATTCCATAATATGGTGTCCCAGAAATCTCTCTGTGGTAGAAACAAATATTTCTGATACTGATTTCTATTTTACTAAAAATGATTATTGTTATAGCAAGGATCTGGCATATAATTGTTATAAGTGGTCGTATTAATTTAACCATCTTACAGGTAATTATTTTGAAGATGAATAGAGGCGTAAGGATCTTAGCACATCTAAGATACGGGAAGTGTTTAGCAAAGTGCATCATCCTTTCCAACGCTATCTTTGCCATTTGAATGTTGATGATTATGCAAACATAGACAACCTATAAAGGAAATTCGGAACAACTGAAAATAACACAATTTGAATGAGACTAAAATACCTACAAAAAAAAAAGATCAAAGATTTTTAGTTGCTAATGTTCATGTTTACACTATTAAATGTGTTCAGTATTCCAGAAGTCTTTGAATGAAATGACAAGTTAATCTAGAGTTGATGAATATGGCAGACATATGTAAAACATAATTTTTACTCTAAAAAATTTTTATTCTCAGATCCAAATATCTAGACCTAGAATTTTAAAGGATGCAATCTCAACAAATTCTTCTGTAGGTTCAATAAAAACTGAGATCACAGTCAATTTTTAAGGGGACATTATAAATTTAATTTCATGTTCATTTACAAAAGAAAATATGCTATAATTAATAATATAATTGTAAAATAAGAAAATTTGGAAAACAGCATGATAGGCTTCAGGTAGCAAATTATAGAATAAACTATAAACTGTAGGATAAAACTAATATTATTTCAGATAGTATATAAGTACTTATCTGAGTTATCTATTTCTGTGTAACAAGCACCATAACACTTAGTGGTTTAAAGCAATGATTGAGTATTAAATTTCTTGGTTCTGTGGGTTTACTGAGCTCCAATGGGGAGTTCTCATTTAAAGTCTTCCATGTGATTTCAGATAGATGTGCACTGGAGCTGTGGTCATCTGAAGACTCAACAAGGTTGTAAAACCAAAACGGCTTAATCACATGGTTAGCATTTAATGATGCCTATAGGCTTGATGCTTAGCTGGCGCTGTCAACTGGAGCATCTTCATATAGCCTATCCGGTGGCTTGGAATTTTCAGAGTAGGGCAGCTGAATTTGAAGATGAAATATCTTAAGAGTTAATATACTTAGAGACCCAGGCTGAAATTTCAAGGCTTTTTATGATATAGCTTTTAATATCCTGAAATATCATTTCCATTGTATTTTTTTTTGGCAAGCCAGTCATTAAGGGAAATGCAGTTTCAAAAGGAGAATAATTAAAAGTCTCAAGGGGTGGACTATCAAAGAATTTTCAATTTTTTAAATCTACCTCATAGTCAAAAGTTTATTTCCATTATTCTTATATGCGAAATGCACTCA
Organism: Cheirogaleus major; assembly: GCA_963574435.1. NCBI lineage: Eukaryota > Metazoa > Chordata > Mammalia > Primates > Cheirogaleidae > Cheirogaleus > Cheirogaleus major. The sequence goes on from CAUYPO010134674.1 coordinate 19,388, forward strand.
CCTTCTTCTAAGACCCTCCCAAAATTCTCATCTTATTACAGCATCGGGCTCAGACTCAAAGTCCAGACTGTTGTCATCTAAATCATGTCTAGGTCTGGCTGAGGCCCCTCTGTGCAGGCCTTGGGTGTGGTCCCTGTCAGAGTAAAGTGCTTTGAACTGTAGAGACCAGTTGCCTGCTCTTTATATGTGTAACACACATAAGTGAAACAAAGATAGGATAATCTCAGTAAATACTCTCATTCAAAAGGGAAGAGAACATGAGGTGAAGGCAACCCTCAAGTCCAGCTGGGCATTTGTCATCCATTTCTGGGTCCTGGGAAACTTTCCACACAGCTGTTGGTTCTGCCCTCTGGGCTTTTTATTTTGTCCTCTGTAGTCATCCTAGATTTACATCCTGCATTCCATCTGAGTAGCCCTCCTCAGCCTGTTCTGGTTATCTATTGTTGCCTAATAAATAATCCAATATTGAACAATTTAAAGAAACAATATACTTTTATCTCTCAGAGTCCTATGAGTTGATTTATCTCCTCTGGGTCAAGGTTGGAGTCTCACCTGTGGTTCTAGCTTGAAGATCACATGTGGTTGTGGCTATGTGGTGGCTACGTCTGTAATCATCCAGAAGCTCAAGGGAGCAGGAGGCTTAATATGGTTCACTCAGTTGATGGGACTGTTATCAATGACCTCCTACAATTTGTCTATACTTCATTTGGTGTGTGGTGTGTTATGTATTTAAAGTTAATTTTTACTTTAATTTGCTTAAAAAAAGTGCCTATTACCTTGGGGTTTTATTTCCAATATGTTCTATTTCTTCATATATCATTCTTCCTTTAATATATACAGATATCTCTTGATGTTCAAGTTCTTGATATCCAAGATCTCATTTTCTGAAAATTAGAAGTAAAATATTTTGAAATAATTTTATATCCTTTTCTATTTAATATTTGGGTGCTTAGTGTAGAAATTTAGAAACCAAATAAATTAGGTAGTATGGCATATGAATATTAAAGTATATATAAAAATATGCATTATATAGATATGAGTATTAAGAGCACAATGGGTTTTATGTAGTATTCATAATTAATCTCAAGTAAAATGTATATAATGTGTGAATAAGATGTTTTGAAACCACTAAATCACAGTATAACATTTCAAAGACTGAAAAGAAATATAATGTGTATGCAACTAACAATATTTGCTTAAAATATATAAAACCAAAACATATAAATGGAAAAAGAAACAGAAGAAATAGACAAATCTACAATAATAGTTGGATATTTCAATTTTCTTAGTAATTGATCAATCAAGTAAACAAAAAATCATTAAGTATATAGAATAACTGAACACCACTATGAAATAACTCAGCCAAATAGACATTTAGAGAAGCCAAAAAACAACACATA
>CAUYPO010134677.1:0-31063 GCA_963574435.1 Cheirogaleus major
AAAAAAAAAAAAAAAAAGTATACGTGCATTTTACCTACAAGGTTAGTTATACTAACAGCTCCACTGAGATACCTGAATTCACAATTGCACTGGAACTAATAATGGCTGTAAATTTTCTATATTGTTAAATAAATTATAATAAAAGAAAAAAGTAAGTGTGTACTTTTTAAAGATTTCCAAGTTGGAAGATGTAGGTGCTCTTCAACTTACAATGCGGTTGCATTCTAACTGTAAGTCGAAAATATCACAAAGTCAAAAATACATTTAATACCCTGATAAACCCACTGTAAAGTTGAGGAATTTCAAGTCAAATCATCCTAAGTCCAGATCCTTACCTAACAATGGGTTTACTTCTTGATAAACACACTATAAAGTCAAAATATCATGAGCTGAACCATCGCAAGTCCATCTATATTTATATATAAACTTCAAACAAAATTTTGCATAAATAATCTCAACAATATTCAACACAGCTAACTAATCTGACTATCCTTTCCTTCATGAAATATTCTTTCTTGGGCTATCATTTGAACATCCCCTCCAAAACTTCAATTACCATTGTTAACAGTAATAAGAGGTGATCAGAGCCCTCATGAATAGATTAATGCCATTATTTGCAGGAGTGGTCTCCTGACAAAAGAAAAGGTTTGGCCCCATTTATCTCTCTTGTCTCACATGCTTGCTTCTGCATGGGATGACCATCAGATGCTGGCACCATGTTCCTGAACTGTGAGATAAATTTCTTTTCTTTGTAAATTACCCAGTCTGTGCATCCAGCAACAAAAAATGGACTAAGACACTTGGCCTCTAAGACACAGCTCTTTCTTGGTTTTTCCCCCTAATATCTAACAGTGTCTTTGGGGCCCTTCACATTCTGCCTATCAATCACGAATCATTTTAAGGAATATGAATTGAGAATATATTACAAGCCAAACATCTTACTTGGCACTTGGATACAGTGACGATCAAAAAGACATGGTCCCTGCCCTCATGAAACTCAAATATAACATTATTTCTCTTACCTAGACAAGCATTCTATGTTCCTGGTTTAGACCACTCTTCCCACCTTAATACTTCACCTACCTTACTTGTCTTTATTTCTTTTTTTTGCATATTCATTTTTAATTTTTTTTTATTTCAGCATATTACAGAGGTACAAATGTTTAGGGTTACATACATTGCCTTTGCCCCACCAGAGGCAGAGCTTCAAGCATGTCCATCCCCCAGATGGTGCACACCGTAATCATTAGGTGTGTATATACCCAGCCCCTCCTCCCTGCTCTCATCTGCCTGACACCTGATGTTATTATTGTATGTGCACTTAAGTGTTAATCAGTTAATACCAATTTGATAGTGAGTACATGTGGTGCTTGTTTTTCCATTCTTGTAATACTTTACATAGAATGGGCTCCAGCTCTATCCAGGATAATACAAGAGGTGCTAGATTACCATTTTTTTTTTGTGGCTGAGTAGAACTCCATAATATACATATACCACATTTTATTAATCCACTCATGTATCGATGGGCACTTGGGTTGTTTCCACATCTTCGCAATTGTGAATTGTGCTGCTATAAACATTCTAGTGCAGATGTCTTTTTTTATAGAATGTCTTTCGTTCCTTTGGGTAGATGTCCAGTAATGGGATTGATCAAATGGTAGTTCTACTTTGTAGCTCTTTGAGGTATCTCCATAGTACTTTCCACACAGGTTGTACTAGTTTGCAGTACCACCAGCAGTGTAGGAGTGTTCCCATTTCCCCGCATCCACGCCAACATTTACTGTTTTGGGGCTTTTGGATAAAGGCCATTCTCACTGGATATAAGTGCTATTTCATTGTGGTTTTGATTCACATTTCCCTGGTGATTAGAGATATTGAGCATTTTTTCATGTTTCTTGGCCATTAGTCTATCTTCTTTTGAAAAGTTTCTGTTTATGTCCTTTGCCCACTTTTGGATAGGGTTGATTTTTTTCTTGCTGATTTTTCTGAGTTCTTTATAGATGCTAGTTATCAGCCGTTTATCGGATGAGTAACATGCGAATATTTTCTCCCACTCTGTAGGTTGTCTGATTTTTCTCATAATAGTTTCCTTGGCTGTGCAGAAGCTTTTTAATTTGATCAGATCCCATTTATTTATTTTTGTTGTTGCTGCCATTGCCTTTGGGGTCTTCTTCATAAATTCTTTACCTAGGCCAATGTCTATAAAAGTTTTACCAACATTTTCTTCTAGAATTCTTATATGTATCATGCTCTCCCTTTACTCTCAATTAAGCTAACTGCCCTTGTTGGATGTCCACCCTATAATGCATGTCATCATTATGGTTTATTTAATTTCTGTCTTCTGCTAAAGAATATAACCTTTGTGAGAGCTGGGACCAATGCATCACCAGTTAGTGCCTAACACTTGCCTGGCTGGTAGATGTTAAATAAATATTATACAAGTAAATATGTATACAAAATAAGAGGGCAGCTTGAAACATAACTATTACCATTGTACCAGTTATAATACTAACTAGTTCCTACAATTCTTTAGAGCAGCAAATACAGGTCTCTTAGAAATTACTAAGGACCTCAAAGAACTTTAGTTTGTATAAGTTACAATATTTACTGCATTAAAGATTAAAACTGAAAAATTTCTTAAATTCCTTTAAAAATAAGGAAAAGAGATTCCATATAAACATAGTATATCTTACAAAAAATTATTTTCCAAAATGCACAAAAAGTAGTGACAAGAAAGAGTGGCACTGTTTTAAATTTTTGCAAAGTTCCTTAATGCCTGACTTAATAGAAAACAGCTGTATTCTTTTATCTGCTTCCACATTCCACATTCATTGTGCTATCTTGTTTCGTCAAAGAATATGAAGAAAAGCTATACACACACAGTTGAAAAAGGGAGAAATAATGTAATAGCTTTTCAGATACTTGTGGATAGTCGTCTTTGCTATCATACCAAAACACAATAAATGGCAGTTTCTTAAAGGTTAATGCAATGTGGAAGCCACATCCGTACACTTTCTCTATTGGTATTTTAAAATCCTTTAGTCTCTCTTGCACTTTAAATGGACCTTTTACTCATGCATGATTTTATAACAGCATTCACTGGTCATCTAAATATCAATCACTGAGTTATGTATACTTTCCAAATATTAACATGGCGAATTATACAATATCAACAAATTACACTTGTTAATATCCATCATTTATAGAAGACTCATCAGAAGAGTCGTTAAAAATCAGAAAGCTGTTACAGTCATAGTAGCATAAAGAAACTTCCCAAACTTCTAATTTTCTTGTGCTAGCTCACATTTCTTACCACCAGCAAAAATTCTGTCAGTTGCTTACCTTGAAGGAATAGATTTACTTCCTTCATTTGCAAAAAAAAAAGTGTCCCAACCACTCAAATTTCAATAACATAGTTATTCAAATAAAAAATGGTTTTCCTGGCCGGGCGCAGTGGCTCACGCCTGTAATCCTAGCACTCTGGGAGGCCGAGGCAGGAGGATCGCTCAAGGTCAGGAGTTAGAAACCAGCCTGAGCAAGAGCGAGACCCCGTCTCTACTAAAAATAGAACAAAATTAATTGGCCAACTAAAACTATATAGAAAAAATTAGTTGGGCATGGTGGCACATGCCTGTAGTCTCAGCTAATCAGGAGGCTGAGGCAGAAGGATTGCTTGAGCCCAGGAGTTTGCAGTTGCTGTGAGCTAGGCTGACGCCACAGCACTGTAGCCTGGGCAACAGAGTGGAGACTCTGTCTCAAAAACAAAAAAACAAAAAAAATGGTTTTCTGTGAAAAAGCAGGTGATGTAGCTCGCAGCTCAAACAATGGCACAAGTACTATTTCATGGAGATGCTTTCAGTATGATGCATTATACATTCCAATTTCATCATACAAAAAATTAAAAAGCCATATTGAAGGGTCCAGATTTAACAAAATTAATAAATTTTAAAACTTCATAAAGGACATTATTAGCAAGTGAAGAATACAATGCCTTCTAGTAAAGTCTAGTGACACTGCCTTGGTTCATGTCATAGTGCCAGCAGTTTTACCAACCTTTGCTTTCGCACAATCACTGCAAAGGTCAACACAGTGAAAAAGACAAATAAAATCTTAGTCTTACTATAAAAGTAGTCGAAAATGTCAAAAGAAAATCTCACTATTTAAAAAATATTAATAATAAAGTAGTAAGAGACACACTCTATAAACGTCAATCAAAATGTTATTACCAGCTATCATATGGTAGAATTACAGGTGATTATTATCTTCCTTTTACTGATACCTTTTTATCAAATTTTCAGCAATGAACATATACTAATTTATACAATTTTAAAAGTGTGTTTTGTTTGTTTGTTTTTGAGACAGAGTCTGTCACCCTAGGCTGGACTGTGGCGGTGAGAGATCATAGCTCACAGCAGCCTGGAAGTACCGGACTCTGGCAGTCTTCCTGACTCAACCTCCCAAGTAGCTAGGACTACAAGCACATGCCACCACACCCAGATAATTTTTTTTTTTTTTTTTTGGTAGAGACAGAGTATCACTATGTTGCCAAGGCTGATCTTGAATCCTGGCTTCAAGTGATCCTCCCACCTAGGCCTCCCAAAGTGCTGGGATCACAGGGATGAGCCATGACCTCCATCCTAAAAGTGTGTTTTTTAAATGTCATTATAAAATCTGGTTGTTTTATTTGGGTTGCTTGCACTAATAACATAACAGTATAAGAGGACAATTTATATTTCTTACAGAATCTTGAAACTGTCTTTTGTTCCTCAAACTCAAAAAATACGAAGGCCATAATAACTGGTAATAATAAAGATCTGACTAAAAACTATAGGGCTGTAAGTACCTAAGAGTGTTTCTAGATTTTAGTGGATAAAAACAGTACATAGACTATCAGTCAAAATATTTGTTTTTTATTTTTTTAAATGTTAATACTCATAGAGGTGAACCTAGTTATCAAACAATTCTTAAATTATTGACTTATCTTTAAAAAGATAGTGGTACCAACAACATTAAATTAAATTAGAACACTAAGTTTTGAAACGGTGGTACAATCCTGCCACCTAGAGCTCAAAGAAAATTGTTCATCTCAGTTACTTGAAAATTTAATGTTTGGTCTAAAAGCAAGGTAACGTATATCACCTGTTTTATTCCCTTACTATGAGTTTCAGATTTTTCAATAATTATAATGAACACTGGTGGATCAACATAAATCACAGCAGTATTCAAGTATTAGGTATATTAAGCAGTGAAAATTAGTATCAGCAGACCATTTTACTGTAAATAACAAAAATGGACATTGACTCAACCTCAGATTTCTCTGTAATTCTAAACTTTGGAGAATAATTCCTAATATCAATCTCCTATGTATTGTGTAAAACAAATCAAAGTACAAAAGAAATTTCTTTATATGCTCTTTGCTAGCAGTTTTATTCCTAACAGAACAGCACAGTAAATTTAAAGATAAAAATCCCCAAATTCTACAACCAAAACCTATCTACATAGAGCAATGTTAAAGCTCAATTTCGTCAGTAATCTTGCACACTTCTTCAAGCATTCTTACCATATCATCACTACTAACAACTGCGCATCAGTTGAAAATTAACAGTTATGAGAAAATTAACATTTATGGGAGAGGAAAAGATGGATGAAAATAAGTACGTGAAACAGAATCAATGCATTCTTTTTGGAGATCCATTAAAATAATGGATATCACTATCTTTCAAATTTTTACTTTTCAAAATTTAAATCATACATCTCCTTTGACCAACAATTCATTTCCAAGAATTAATCCTTTGGCTACACACACATATAAATGCACAAAGATATGTACAAGAATTTTTTTAATGCATGATTTGTAAGAGGGGAGAAAAGGAGAAAGAGAAAGGGATGGAGGAGAAAGGGAAAGGAAGGAAGAAAGGAGGAGGTAGGGAGGAAAAGGAAAGAAGGGTCAGAGAAAGGGAGGAAAATCCCACAATCCTGGAGGCACAAAGAAAACCAAAAAATCTCCATTAATAAGAAACTAATAAAAAAAATTAGCTGCTACACCCACACAACAGAATTTATAAAATACACTCAATAAGTGTTTGTTAACTGATTTCTATAAGTTCTCTACTTTATGGGAAAAAAATTAATGATGATACTAATAACCAGAGAACTTGCCATCAATATTCCCTGCTCATTAAGTTAAGCAAAAATCTGATTCAACAAGAAAACCGGCCCACTCTTTGATTTACAAATGATGTGTGAAGGGGCTTGCATTTTGACTCCAACTTTTTCATCAGCTTCTTTGGTGAACAACAACCATATTTAAGAATGGAATGGTAAATATGGCCATTTGGAAATCTATTATTACAGATCTTTCAAAGAGACAAAACTTGAAACCTCTTCCTAATAACAAATTTTAACCAATTCTATAACCAATCACAGATTAAACACACACACTCTAATGAATAAGTAAAATAGTTTAATTACCTTTCCTGTGCTCTGTAAGATAGTTGTTCGTGTCCTCCATACTCTCTCTCTGCTAACAATATCTCGGGTCACATCTACCTCAGCGTCCACAAAACTCCTCTGTTTAAGGGCAGTTATATCATCATCTAGATCAGTCTTGATAGTAGATCTTTTCTTAGCCATAATTTTGGCTTTGATTGCAGCAATTTTTTCCACCGACATAGCTTCAGACAAAGACCTAAAAAGCAATTTCTTTTTTTAATTTTTACAACAGGGATTCCTGAAGCACATCAGAAATACATTTTGTTACATTTATAAGTTTCTGGTAAAAACACTTTAATGGTAATAATTAAGGTGTTCTTATCTGTCAAATTGACGATATTTTGTAATCATATAAGATATTTATAAAGAAATCATGGAAAGATTACTCTACGAGCAAATCTGTAATTTCTTAGAAGGGTCAATGCAATAAAATTCTTCACTTTTTTTCATCTCTTCTCCCCAAAAAAGGACTCATAAATATGGGTGCTTTTCTTTATATTTTCAAAACTTTGTTAGCTAGCCCACCTCTACGTATGGAAATTACACACACCGAGGCCACCTTGGAAGGAGGCTGAAAAATTCATTCTGTAGAAAGCTGAAAGTTTAGGTTTTCTTTGAAATTTATTTCAAGGTGTTAAACCTGTATGTCATAGTGTACAACGTATTTTATAGGTGACAGAGGCTTTTACATGCCACAAAAACACTACTCCTTTTAATCTCTGGAAGATGAAATCATATTTTGAACAGTTTTCTTTTTCTTCCCTTACTTGATTTTCAAATAGGCAAAATAGCAAAGAGAAGCTATGCTTACAGAACTATAAAAAAAGATGTAACACTGAAAGCATAGATTTCATAAGATGATAATCTCAAGCAAAGTATCTATTTTTATCGTGTAATATGAGAAAAAGAATTAAAAAGTGTTTGGGTACCTTAATAACAGTAGACAAAAATATTACTTTAGTCACAAGATGAAAATCTTGAAATATGTTACACAAAAGCTGGAAAAGGGATGAAAATTCCTGCAGGTTTAAATACAGTAGTATTATATAGTATTCTAATTTTATTTAGATTAGGTCTGAAGGTACTTTATAGCAGATGCTCAATATGCATCTGGTATTTGACTCATTATGTATAATACTGTGTAACTTTCTCTTAAAATCTAAAGCATACCAGGATACTTTAAGCCAAATCCAAATACAGTAGTCCCCCAGTCTGGCTTTCCGCAGTTTCAATTACCTACTGCCAAACGTAGTCCAAAAATATTAAACAGAAAATCTGAGAAATGAACAATTCTTTAACTTTTAAATTGCATGCCATCTTGCCTGGGACATGAAGGATCTCTTTATCAAACATATTCACACTGTACACACTCCCTGTCCCATTAGTCACTTGATAGCCATCTAGATTATCAGACAGACCATTGCTGTACAACTGTGCTTATGTTCAAGCAACCCTTATTTAATAATGGCCCCAAAGCACAAGAATAGTGATGCTGGCAATTCAGATATGCCACTGCCAAAGGGAAACCATAAAGTGCTTCCTTTTAAGTGAAAAGGTGACCCTGCCATTCCTTGACAAGGGTTAGATACTATCCAAGGTTTCAGACATCCACTGGGGGTCTTGGAGCATATCCCCTGCAGATAAATAAAGGGGGACTATGGTACTTTTCTAAACTATAATCAAGCCTGCATTGAACTTTCAATCACAGGACTTTTACTTCCAGCCAAGATGAAGTAACAGAAACTGGATAAACCGTCCAGCCTTGAAATGACCAGTCAAAATACATGAAGCAATGGTTTACTAGACACTAGATATCAAGCACTAAAGGACAATGATTCTCCGACAAATGAGAAACAAACAAGGTGAGTCCTATGACTACCTCAGCTGCCTTGAAAGTTTCCAAGACATGACATAAGGAGGAAAACCCGAGTGGAATTATTAGACTCCCTGATTTGAGGAAATGGAGCTGAGATTACAGCAAAACCAAGGTGGTTGGAATTCATAGCTCAGGGTACCTGAGAAGAGAGCTGCACACAAGATCCCCCTCAAGTATTCCAGCAGAACACTGATTAGCACATAAGTATGAGGAAACTATCTAAGACTGAGTAAAGAACCACTCAAGAGAATTAGAGGGAATAATGCCCAGTGCTCACACCAAGTGAAGAATGGTACCTGCTCCCACCAGCCAGAATGAAACCTCATATCCATGGGCCATTAGACAGAGTACTCAGAATGGTCTTGCCTCAGTAGAGTGGGGAATAATGAACCAAACTGACCATTGTTGAAATAACAAATCTTAAAGTAACACCTAAAAGTAACAAACTGTTTCCAAGTGATGTAACTATGTCCCAAAACAAGGCTAAAAAAAATGCGGAGGAAAAAAAAAAGTGTAGAAATACAAAAATATCTAGCACTCCACAAGGTAAAACACACAATGTCTGGTATGCAATCACAGATCACAAACCATGCAAAGTAGCAGGAAAATATGAGCCAGAACGAGAAGAAACATCAATCAAAGATATTAAATAATGCAAAGACATTAAAATAATTATTATAACTATATTCCATATATTCAATAAGTTAAGTAGAGACTTGGAATAAGATTTTTTTAGAGCAAAGCAAATTTCTAGAGATAAAATCTACAATGTTTGAGACTAAAATATATGAAATTATAGAAAAAATAATACTCAACTTGAAAATGTAACAATAGAAACTATCGAAAATAATTTTTTTTAAAAATTCAAAGATATAGGTAAAAAAAAAAATCCGAAGAAGAACATAAAGGAGCTTCAGACAACTTCAAGCAGCACTTGAGTCCAGAAAGATGGAAACAGAAAAATAAACTGAAGAAACAATGCCAAAAGTTTTCCAAACCTAATGAAAATTATAAACTCAAAAATTATCCCAAGAAGCTTAACGGACCTCAAGCACAAGAAACATTTAAAAATTAAAAAAAAAAATAAAAACCCAGGGACATGACATAAATTGTTTAAACCCAGCAAAAGAGAAAAATTTTAAACAAGCCAGAGAAAAAAGATACATTTCATTAAAAAATAAATAAGGATGACAACACACAAGTGAGCTAGGAAGCAGATCCTTCCCCAGTCAAGCCTACAGATGAGGCTTGGTCCTGGCCAACATTTAACTGCAGCCTTCTAAGGGACTCAGAAACAGAGCCCAAGCCATGTCAAAACAACAAACCCACAGAAAACTGTGAGATAATGAACGTGTGCTGTTTAAACCACTATGTTTTGGGGTAATCTATTACATTGTAAAAGATAACAAAATGAGCAACAGAATTTATCCATGGAATGCAAACTTTCAAAAAATCAATTTAATTCACCATATTGACAAAAATGAAAAACCATATGATTTCAACAGAACCAGAAAAAGCATTTGGCAATATCCAACATTCATTTCTGACTTAAAAAAAAAACTCTTTCAGCAAATTAGGAATTTGCCCTCTCAACCTGATAGAGAGTATCTACAAAAATCCAAAGGTATATCATTATGCTTTATCTAAAAGACTGAATGCTTTCTCCCAAGATCAGGAACAAGAAAAGAATCTCTAACGTTTCACTATTTCTACTTAACATTAAATAAGAAAGCCTAGCCAGTGCAATAAGAGAAGAAATCAACAGGTTTCCGGTTTGGAAATAAACAAATAATATGTTATTTATGTATAAAAAATGTGATTGAGTACTTATAAAAACTGATAGAATCTACAAAAAAAGTTACAAGAACTAATCAATGAGTTTATCATGAGTGTAGGATACAAGAATACATAAAAATCAATTGTATCTCTATACAAGCAAAAAGCAACCAGAAATCAGCATTTTTAAAAAATACCACTTACAACAGCATTAAAATATGAAATATTTATGAATATGACAAGTAATACATGTGCACTGAAAATTATGAAACATTGCTGAGAGAAATTAAAGAACTAAATGTCTCCACTAATAAACGAATATACCTTGTTAGTATCAAAAGACTCAGTATTTTTAAATATCAATTCTCCCCAAAATGATCTATAAATTCAATGCAATCTCAACCAAAATCCCAGCAAGCTGTTTTTGTAGAAATTGAGAAGATAATTCTAAAACTCATATGGAAATGCAAAGAACCTAAAATAGCAAAAACATTCTTCAAACAGAAGAACAAAGTTGGACAGCTAATTCTACCTGAATTCAAGACTTACTATAAAGATACAATAATTAAAACAGTGTCATATTTACTATAAAGACACAATAATTAAAACAGTGTAGATCGATGGAACAGAATGGGTCGAAAAATAGACCTAAACATTCATGGACAACTGGACAACTGATATCTCACAAAAGTGCAAAGACAATTCAGCAGAGATTCCATAGTGCCGACACAACTGACTTATCCATATGCACGAAATGGAACTTCAACCCCTATCATGTAAATAATAAATGAACTTTGCTCAATACCACATACCATACATTAAAAAGTTAACTGAAAGTGGATCACAGACTTAAATGTAAAACTTAAAACTATAAGTACTATTATTAATAAAATCACTAAAATTATAAAGCCTGATCATACCAACTATTGGCAAGGATATGGAAAACTAACTCTTTTACACTGCTGACAGGAACATAAAATGGGACTAGCCCCTTGAAAGATACTTAGGCAGTTTCCTAAAAAGTTAAATCTACACTACCATATGATCCCACTATTCCTCTCCTAGTTACTTACCTAAGACAAATGAAAACATTATGTCCATGCAAAAACTTGTACATGTATGTTCACAGCAGCTTTAGCTATAACAGCAAAAAATGGTAATGGGCAAAATGACTATGATAAGGTGACTGGGGAAACTGTGGTACATCCATGCAATGGAAGAGTATTTGGCAGTAAAAAGGAATAAATTACTGAAACAACCAACAACATAATGAATCTCAAAATAAACATGCTAAGAAACCAGGCCAAATAAAGAGTACATATTGCACAATTCCATTTACATACAATTCTACAAAAAAACAGACTAATCTGTAACAGTAATTGGTTGCCTGGGGAGGAAAGGATATAGGGATAAGCAGAAGCAGGGAATTACAAAGGTACAAAGGAAATTTAAGGGAGTGAGGTTATATTCTTTATCTTGATTTGGATAAAACTTCCACAAGGATTATACTGTGCTAAGGAAATATTATGAAGTGATTATCATTACAGTAAAAATCAGGGGTCAGCAAACTTAAGGCCACAGGCCAAATCTAGCCATTCCCATCCATTTCTGTATTGTCTACAGCTTCTTTCCCCACCAATAAAGAATTGAGTAGTTGCAAAAGAGACCCTATTACCTGTAAAGCTAAAAATATTTAACATCTGGCACTGTGCAGGAAGCTTGCTGACTTCTGCTATAAATCAACAAGAGTTTACATGATAAAATGAGTGTCAGATTATGAAGTAATTTTTAAAAAGACTAATATGGTAACAGAATCAAGAAGGCTTTCCAGAAAGCATGATAAGCACAAAGGCTTCCAATCCACCCCCATCATAAAACATGTCCACATGTATTCATATGAACTTAGGGCACAGAAATATATAATGAATGGAAGAGGCAAATGTAAATGTGGATAGCATTTTAATATACCCTTTTCCATATACATTTATATACACCTAAATTACCTACTTTCTACTTAAAAAATCCTTACCTAATCTGTTCAGTCTGTACAATTCCTTCCTTGTGACCCTCCAAACGAGCAGCCAATCTCTCTTTATCAAGGCGCACACACTCTTCATCCTGGAAATAATCACTGGTGAGTATTTTCAATTTTTATCTAACTTCTGGAAAGAAAAAATACTACACATAACTTGGGTTACCAAAATCCCCACCTATAAAATTCCAGGTATCACTGTCTTTAGGTTAACTTTAAGAGCACATTTAGTTACATAAAGATAATAATAGTAAATATATGTTGGATCATATATAAGACTGAAATCAACTAGAAGCTTAGAAAAAACTTGCTTAGTCACTTTTTTCCTATGATTAAGTGTTCTTCCCATAATATATTATAGCTACCTTTCTTCAGAAAGATATCATACAACAAATAAATTTCTTCTCTTTGAGAAAAATTATAACCAAATTATATGAGAAGCATCCACCAGGGTCAAAAATTTCATTGTGGATCTTGATTTTTTTTGTCTGTTGCCACAAGTCCTGAATCCATCAGCACAGATCCAAATAATATAACTGAAACTTCAATGGTTTTCAAAGCATGTTCCTCAAAACATTAGAAGTTTCATACAAAGTGCCCCATGGGCTACTTCCAAATCTTATCTGAAATTTAACCTACGTAACTCAGCTTTTATCTAATCTACATATTATGATGACAAGTAAAATTTAGTCTGAAAAGCATTTGGTTGCTTAAAAACGAAACTTGGTAACTCTGATTTAGTGCGACATCCACATTCAACAAATAAACTATGGAGCTGAGTCAGTGTCTATAGCTAATGGAGTATGAAACTGTATAGAAAGCATCAGCACACTCAATAGATCCAAAAAATGTTGAGCCCCAATTCATGTCCTATTATTAATCTAATGTAAAAATCTTGAAACAGACATATCAGCTGAAATGAATGTAAGGGTAATATTTCTGCAAATACATTACATTTTTTCCATTTGTAATAAAGCTATAACCCAGCTTACTATAATTACTTAGGAAAATGCTGATTTTAAAGACAACTGTGGCCTAGACTTTAATCAAACCAGAATCTCTGCTGTCCTCAAAGTTTCCCTCTCCTAGCATAGTGCCCTATAGGTCCTCAATGGACATATTCTGGGAATGAAAACATTATGTAATACAACTATTTATTTAACACATTTCAACTCTAGAAATGATCTGGAAAGAATTTTATTATGCTATTTCCTGCTGATTTTTCCAGTTATCAGAATCCTACCAAATTAGCATCTCTGCCATATTGAATTTTTTCAAATAATTAGACTGTGATGTTCAGGTTTTTACAAGTAAATGGTATCCCTACATTCTCTCACTGTGTTCATGGTGGGCCACAACTGCCTTTCATACAAGCGAAGTTGGGGAAATTTTCAGTTTTACTGCCACAAAATTTGTACCCAGTATAGCAGAATGGCTAGGAACCAGACTGCCCAGGTTCTAATCCTGGTTCTTTGAACCTCAGCAATTCACTTACTCTGTCTGCTCACAGGGGCCACGCACAGTACTACCAACTTCAGGAGGTTGTGATGAGGATGAGTTAATATACATAAAGTACTTAGAACATCACGTAGCACATACAAAGCAATAATAATGAGTCAGTTATTACTATCATTACTTTTATAAAAACAGCTCCATGTCTCAGAAATACTTAAAATTACATTATTTTAGCATGAAATTTTGTCACTGATTCTACTGTACGTACATGCCAACCAATCTTGTCCCTTCAAGTTACCTTTCTTATTCTTAATTGTGGATGCTTTGCTGTTTATGTGGCAGACAAAATGTATAGACACTTCACTGTTTGATTTTTATAGGAGTCTGAAATGAAAAGATTTATGGTTTCTAGCAACATTAATACTAGTGATGACTATAAATGTTATTCCTTTATCTGTTTTAATTGACATATGACAAGTTTAATCATTTCTCAGATTTTAAGTGTGCCTGCAGTACATTTTTCACCACTTCCGGGGGAGTTTATGTGTAACTGATGGGCTTATTATACATTTATATAAATAATATCATAAGCATAATATTAAAAGGTTTAATTGTCTTATGCAGTATAGTAGCTGATCAACAAATTTTTCTTTCAAAGGCAGTGGCATTCCTTTTTTTTAAATTGACAAATAAAAATTCTATTTATCATGTACAGCATGATGTTTTGAATATGCATACAATGAGGAATGGCTCGATCAGATCAAGCTAATTAATACATGGGTTACTTAACATACTTATCATTTTTTATGGTGAGAACATGTAAAATCTACTCTTTTAGTAATTTTCAAAATATAATAGACTGCTATTAACTATAGTCACCATGCTGTACAACAGGTTCTAAAGGTAACAGAATTTCTTTTGTGGCTTCTATTACCCACAAACATTTGTTTTGTTATGAACAAATATTAATATTCTACTTGCTGGCTATAAAATGCTACAAGAAATCTGGAACCTGCTACGTCAACATTCTAATGAAGTAATAATAATAAGTACTTCATGTTCACAGCTCTGAAAAGTAAAGCAAATCCCCATACCACCTAATTCCAGAGGTAAGCAAACTACATCCCAAAAGCCAGTTATGGGCCACTACCTGTTTTATAAAGTTTTACTTGGACACAGCCACACCTGTCTGTTTATGTAACGTCTATGTCTCCTTTCACACTGCAATAGCAAAGTGGAATACCTGCAACAGAGACCGTGCTGGCCCACCAAACCTAAAATATTTACTATCTGGCCTTTTATAGAAAAAGTATTCTGACTCTTGATCTAGTCTAATATTTTGATCAGTAAGGATATAAAAGAAAAGAAAATGATTTATCCACCATATAGCTTGTATGTGAGACAGCTAAAATTATAGCTCAAGCTACTTATTAATCAACTGGTCTTTCTACTATACAAAGTTTTCCAGGAATACAAAAAGCTCACTCCTACAGCCAGGAAGGGTGCTACATGCCTGTAGTCTCAGCTACTCAGAAGGCGGAGGCAGGAAGACTGCTAGAGCCCAGGAGTTCAAGGCCAGCCTAGGCAACACAGCAAGACTCCTGTCTCTTAAAAAAAAAAAAATTTAGGCCGGGCATGATGGCTCACGCCTGTAATCCTAGCACTCTGGGAGGCCGAGACGGGAGGATTGTTTGAGCTCAGGAGTTCGAGACCAGCCAGAACAACAGCGAGACCCCGTTTCTACTAAAAAAATAGAAAGAAATCAGCTGGACAACTAAAAAAAAAAAATATATATATATATATATATAAAAATTAGCCGGGCATGGTGGTACATGCCTGTAGTCCCAACTACTCGGGAGGCTGAGGCATGAGGATCACCTAAGACCAGGAGTTTGAGGTTGCTGTGAGCTAGACTGATGCCACAGCACTCTAGCGCAGGCAAAAGAGTAAGACTTTGTCTCAAAAAAAAAAAAAAAAATTAAATTAATTTTTAGCTGGGTGCGATACTAGGCACCTGTGGTCCCAGCTACTTGAGAGGCTGAAGTGAGAGAATAGCTTGACTCAAGAGTTTGAGACCTACGTAAGCAACAAAGAGCAACCCTATCTCAACAAAAACAACAGAGAATTCTTGTTACCACACAATTCAAATTTCAGTAACAATATGTACCACCTTTAAAATAAAGTTCCATTACCTCAATTCGTGGTTTCTTTGCTTCTGCTAAAACTTCATCTGCAGCTCGTTTGACTATAAGAAAAAGTAGTGAATAAATGTAAAGTTTGGGATGGGTTTTAGAAAGTTCAATATAAACATGTGACCAGACATACCTTGAGTAGATCGCTGAAGACCTATTTCTAGGGGAGCACTTCTATCTATACTTGCTGATGTTGCTGAAGATTTAAAAAGATTCATATAAGAATGTTAATATTTGAATACACACATTGGATATTATTATAAGTGAAATGCTCAAGGTTATATTTCTTAATTCTAAATAGTGATTTACCTTAGAAAAATATTAAGTTTTAGAGCAGCTTTGTAAAACCATTTTATTAAAAAGATTAACCTGTATTAGAACGTCTCTAAGAGGACAAACTGCTTTTGACATTTTAGCTTACCAGTTATTGAGATGATCTAGCTGAAATTAACTGGTCACTTCAAAGAATACACTCCAATATTACAATACACACACAATAGTGTATCTAAACATAAATATTAGGTTAATAAGTATGAAACGTCCAAATCCTTAAATACTAAGTTTGACAGCTGATGTCTCTGATACTTCACTTTGACACTTCTTATTTTACGTTTATCATGAAAGTACATCTCAGTCTTTCAAATACACGGTTTGGCTTGTGATTAGCTTTCAAATTATTATTTTTTTTTAGAGCAATTTTTGTTAAATCATGGATACATCAAAACTTCGTGTTATTTTGGGGTATGAGTTGTCATGGAATCAATGCAGCACAGACAGCTTGAAATAACAATGAAGTGTCTGGGAAGGATGTGGCTAATGAACACACAGTACGTCGATGGTTTGACAAGTTCCATTCTGGTGATTTTAATCTTGAAAATGAGCCACATGGGTGACCTGAGACTAAGGTGGATAATGATGAGCTGAAAGCTGTAGTGGAAGCAAATCCATCTCAACCTTGGTGTGAATTAGCAGCAAGGTCTGACGTCACTATTCCAGTAATATTGGACCACTTAAAACAAGTCCTCAGCAAGGTAAAGAAGCTGGATAGATAGATGGGTTCTACATGAATTAAATGTCAGAAGAGAAATCCTCTCAAAGATTGCCTTTTCTTTGCTGTCATGACATAAAGGCAAACCATTTCTACACTGTATTGTTACATGTGATGAAAAATGGATTCTTTTTGACAATCCCAAGAGTTTGGCACATGGTTGAATAAAGACGTAGTGCCAAAACACAGTCCAAAACCAAATATTCATCAAAAAAAGCTAATGGTGTCTGGTGGTCCAGTGGTGGTATCATCCACTACAGCTTCATGAAACCTGGTCAACTGATTGCAGCAGATGTCTACAGCAACCAACTGGATGAAATGATCAGGATGTTTGTGTTTAAGCAGCCAAAATTAGTCAGTAGAGACAGGCCAATCCTCTTGAAAGACAATGCTCGACCACATGTCACACAAACAGTGCTGCTCAAACTACAGAAGCTGGACTTGGAAAGTCTCTGTCATCCACCATATTCACCAGACCTTGCACCAACTGACTACTACTCCTTCCAGGCTTTGGACCACTTCTTACAAGGAAAAATATTCAATTCTCAACCAGCTGTGCAAAATGCCTTTTGTGATTTTATTGCCACTTGCTCTCCAGGTTTCTTCGCTGCTCATATAAACAAGCTACCACTAAGATGGCAAAATTGTGTCAATAGTTTAGGCACATACTTTGATTAACTGTACTGCTTCTTGTTTGAGATATAACAAACTATACTTTTGATTAGAAATCGAACATTTCCTATTTAATGACCTAATAAGTAAATACACAAATGTATATACATGATAGAAAGTTTTAAGTTAGAATTCACTTTAAACATGCAATGTTTAGTTATTCACAACTGGTAGAAAATTAAATTTTTTTTTTTTTTGAGACAGGGCCTTGCTTTGTCTCCAGACTAGAGTGTAGCGGTGTCACCATAGCTCACTGCAACCTCAAACTCCTAAGCTCTAGTGATCCTCCTGCCTCAGTCGCCCAAGTAGCTGGGATTTCAGGTGCCTGCCACCATGTCAGCTAGTTTTTCTGTATTTTTGTAGAGACTTGGTCTCGCTCTTGTTCAAGATGGGCTCATACTCCTGGCCTCAAGTGATCTTCCAGCCTCAGCCACAGTGCTAGGATCACAGGTATGAGCCACCACACCCACCCTAAATTATTTTTAAATTAATCATTTGATTTTTGAATGGTTCAAAGTAATTAAATTATAAAAAAGAGGTGTACCTGTCCCCATCCACCTAGTTCCCACCACCCTAAGTAACCAGTTAATCTCCTGTATATCCTTCAAAAGTTTCTTTCTGTAAATACAAGAAATACAAAATTAGACTTTTATTTGTATTTTTTATACAAAAGGTAGCAGGCTATACACACTGTTCTGAACCTTGGTTTCTTTTCTACCTAACAATTTTTTTTTTTTTTTTTTTGAGACAAGAGTCTCACTCTGTTGCCCGGTGCCCGGGCTAGAGGGCCGTGGGGTCAGCCTAGCTCACATCAACCTCAAACTCCTGGGCTCAAGCGATCCTCCTGCCTCAGCCTCTCAAGTAGCTGGAACTACAGGCACATGCCACCATGCCCAGATAATTTTTTCTATATATTTTTAGTCGGCCAATTAATTTCTTTCTATTTTTAGTAGAGACGAGGTCTTACTCTTGCTCAGGCTGGTTTTGAACTCCTGACCTTGAGCGATCCTCCTGCCTCAGCCTCCCAGAGTGCTAGGATTACAGGCGTGAGCCACCACGCACAGCCCTTTACCCAACAATTTATCTCCCACATCCTTCCATATCAGTACTCGAGGCATTTCCTTCACTCCCCCTTTATAGCTACTTATTATTCTATTACATGAATTACCATAATTTATTTAACTAGGTTCCTATCAATGAGCAGTTCAATTTTAAGTCTTGTCATTACAAACCATGGCACCATGAAAATATATATATATATATACACACACACATATGGTCACTTCATACATTCTCAAGTATACCTCTAGGAGAAAGTCCCAGATATAGGATTTCTATATAAAATTTTTAATGACAAATCACTGCCAATTTCTTCAACAGAGGTTGTATCAATTGACATTATAACCAACAATATAGTATAACACCTGTTTTCTCATAGCTTTACCAGAGCATATTATCAAATTTATAGATTTTTGTCTATCAGGTAAAAAAAAATGCTATTTCTGTACAGTTTAAATTTGAAATTCTATTATGAACAAAATTAAGCATCTTTCATATGATTTTATCATCTTTTCTGTGAAATGTATGACATAACCAATTGTATTGTTGGTCTTCTATGTTTATATTTCCAGGACCTCTTCATATACTAGTGAGATTAATCTTTAGCTTTGAAATCATTTGATATATCTATATGCAATATTTATAATATGTGATATGAATTGAATACTTTTCCCCAGTCTAATTTTTTTATAATATAGAACATTTTTACTTTTATCAGTTTATAACTAAATAATCCTATCTTTCCCTCCATTGATTTGACATGTCTCTGTACTCATATATTAAATTCACATATGTATTTCTAATCTAACAGATAAGAAAACTGTTTTATTAGTGAATCTACTGAATCACAGTTTTTAAATTTTGGGAGTTTTATTACAAGTTCTAAACTCTAGAATGGCTTGTCTTTTTTCATTACACTTCTACAAATATTTACGATGCTTACTTTTACAAATGAACTTTAGAATCATCTTGTCTAGTTCTGCCCCTTCCTCAAGAAAAACTAGAGAGTTTTATTGAGACCAGGCTAAATCTATAAATTAAGAACTAATATCTTTAAGCTGCTATGTGTTATGTGCTCTTGTCTAGGAACATGGTCTTATTTGTTCGATCTTTTTATTAAACTATTAAATTAAAATTTGTTTAAAACTGGCAAAGCAAGATATTTGATGACTAAATGTATCTGTCCTATAGAAATTATAGGAAATGAGATGCATGGATAAATGACAATTTATTTGGGGGTTCTAAAAAGAAAAGCCATTTGCTCTAAAGTACTCCCCCAAAACTAACCTATTTCTCAGGCTCACCTCCTAGGATGCTTACCTATTAAGAACAGAGTATCCTAGACCCACACCAGATCATTTGAAGCCAAAATAATACACTATTTTTAACAACTGTATCACAGGATTCTCATGATTTAAAAAGTTAGGGAAACACTGCTCCAAAGAGTTAAATTAGCTCTGATTAAAAAAAAAGAAAAAAAAAAAAGGCCTTCCCCTATTCTCCCCAACTCCATCCTCTTCATAGGAGAATTGAGATTCCCTTCTCAACCCTACTCTAGGGTTCTAACCTTCTGTGTATCATCTC
This sequence comes from Cheirogaleus major, assembly GCA_963574435.1. Lineage (NCBI taxonomy): Eukaryota > Metazoa > Chordata > Mammalia > Primates > Cheirogaleidae > Cheirogaleus > Cheirogaleus major. The sequence continues at coordinate 20,187 of CAUYPO010134677.1, forward strand.
CTTTGCATGAGAGTAAGTATGTTTACAACAGGGATTCTCCAATTTATATAGCACCTAGCATAAGGCCTTTAAGAAAAAGCACTCCATAAATACTTGCTGAATGAGGACAGCACAGGAAGAAAACATGCCTGATGATCTTTCCATTGTGCACAAGATGCTCTGTGTAAATCAATCTTACTACTTAAGACCATGGAGTAAAATATGTGACAAGACAATCATTAATGACTTAAAGGTAGTAAACCCCACCCCAGAGAAAGTGAGATGAAACAGTTCTATATCAATGTATTTGTACTGTGTAAGATAGCGAATCAATGTTTATTCAGTTAAGAACCTACTATGCACCACTATTCTAAATGTTTGATATTTAACAATAAACAAGACAAACAATTGCCCCCTTAGCGTTTACCATCTGGTGGAGAAGACAGACAACAGGTACACATCAACAAATATATGTAATTTCAGGTCAACATATGGGATTTGATGAAAAGTAATCAGGATGGTACTCTACAGACAGGGAGGGAGAGAAGCAATGCTATTTTATATTTTAGACAGAGTGGTCAGAGAAGCTCTCTCTGATTGAACAACATTTGGAGCCACATTTGAGCACAGATCTGAATGAGATAGGAAGGAAGGAAGCTGAGTAACAATATAGAAACAATTAAAAACAGAGAGAAGAGCAAATGCAAAGACTCTAAGATTAAAACAGCTAAAAGACCCATAAGACTGACTGCCGAGAGCAAAGGAAGATTGGTAGAATATGAGGTCACAGAGATTTAGGCAGAAGCAAGATCATGTAGGCCAGGGTAAGGAAAAGGAGCTTTATTCTAAGTGTGACGGGAAGCCACAGGATGGCCTTGAGGAGATGAGTAACACGATCAAGTTTACACGCTTTTTCAAAAACAGGTCACTCTTAAGTGCTAGGCAGAACTACACTGCAGGAAATAGAGTGGGGACATGTGAGTAAGCTATACAATAATCTAAGGAGGAAGGATGGAATAGGGTAGAGGTAGAATGGTAAGAGGTCATCATACTTTTAAAGTTAGAGAAAAGGACTTGATCATAGAACGGGTGTGAGATGTGAAAGAAATCAAAGATTTGACCAGAGTTCTGGCATAAGCAGCTGCACGAGTAGGGTGCCAACTAAGATGGGAACACTGCAGGAAGAACAGACTCATTTTGTTTAGTGTGAGGGGAGATGAGAAGGAAGTAACTGGGCATTCTATTTTAGATAGGTTAAATTTCAGATGCCTATTAAACATCCAAGGGGAGATTTAACAGTGAATTTATAAATGTGGAGCTCAGGAAGAAGACGGTGCTAGAGAAAAATGCTTGGAATTTATCAGCATACATAAAAGATAACTAAAGCATAAAACTGGAAGAGGTCATCAAGAGATTAAGGATTAAAAAAGAAAGGAAAAAAATCAAGTCCTGGAAAACTTCAAGAATTAGAGGTCAGGCATGGCAGTAGGCAAAATAAACTGAAAGGTGGACAATGAGTAGGAAGAAAACCAAGAGTCTGGTGTCCCAAAAGCCAAATGAAGAAAGGCTTTCAACACAGAAGTGGTCAACAGTATCGAATGCTGTTGAGAGGTCAAGTATGGTATAAGAGACGAAAGGCTGTGGCAAGCCTTAAGTTAGTGTTGACTTTACAAACAGTTATTTTAGTGGGATGGAGTGGCCTCAAGAAAGAATGAGAGATAAAGAAGAAGCGGTAATATTACACCAACTCTTGCAAAGAATTCTGCGGAAAAGGGAGAAGACAAATGAAGCAGTAGACAGTGAGAATGTGGGGTCAAAAACATCTTTTAAAGATGAGAGATTCTATGTATTCTAAAAGAGAATGGTCCAGAAGGAAGGAAAAAACTCATGATGCAATTGAGAAACAATTTACAAAGACAAAGCCTTTGAGACTGTCAAAGAAGATGGAATCTCTACCCAAAGAACGGGTGACTGGCCTTAAAGAGCAAAGAGTGCATTCACTATAAAAAGAAAGAAAAATCGTATGGACAAAGCCGAAGCATGTTAATTTTTTATTGGAAATATAAATTCTCTTCCCACTACTCCTTATTTCACGAGAGCAGGGGGGAAGAAACAATGTGTATTTAAAAGGGAGAGCAATTTAAAAAATACTCACATGCTTCACCATTGAGATATCCAAGCAGATCTTTTCGGTCAGGTCTCCTAACCACAGGAATATTTTCAGTCTGAAGACAAAATTTTAAATTAAATATCAAATGAATAACTATATAAAACTTGATAAAAATCAACATCATATAATGTCTGAATCTTTTTTTTTTTTTTTTAGAGACAGGGTCTCGCTCTGTTGCCCAGGCTCCGGATTGCAGTGGCACCATTACAGCTCACTTTAACCTCAAATTCCTGGGCTCAAGCAATTCTCCGGGCTTAGCCTCCTGAGTAGCTAGGTCTACAAACATGCATCATCATGCCCAGCTCTTTTTCTTTTTCTTTTTTGTAGAGAGACAGGGTCTCCCTGTGTTGCCTGGGCTGGTCTTGACTCCAGTCCTCAAGTGATCTTCCTGCCTTGGCTTCCTAAAGTGCTGGGATTATAGGCATGAGCCACTGTGCCTGGCCTAATTTTATTCCAATGTATTCTTGTAACATATATTTAAAATCACATTTGTAAAAAATGAGTAGGCTAAAAGAAACTAATAAAAATCTTGAAAATTTTTCAACATGTTAATTTTTGGTAATTTGATTTTTAAAATTCTAGGAAGAGATATAAAATATAATCATAAGAAATGAAGCAATGACTCTATCTCTTTCAAAATATCAATTCCTGTCTATTTTTTTTCCTCCTTGGCTTACTCTAAGTATTTGTTTTTTAATCGCACACGTGATGGTGCACACACATGGACTGATATCTTTTTAGCCCCACTGCTTTCTCATTTACTGCAGTGTCTCCAAAATGTTTTCTTTTCTCACACACAAACAAGACCTCTTCAAAATATTCTATTTAAACTCTTTCAAATAAACTAAATTCGCCACTAAAACTAAATTTTGATAATAGACACATGTTGTTTAGGCATGGGAAAAAGTATAGGAGAGTAGATAGGAAAACATCAGTGGTGGTTGTTTAACTTCCACATTATATATTTCCTTTTTTAGCCTTGAGTGTGAATAAATTCTGTAAGCAGGGAGAAAAAATAAAAAACTTAAATCTGAAAAAATATCCTTTTTACCAAAATGTGTAATTTTCCTTTAATTGCCTACCTTAGTTAAGTGTAAAGAAGAAAGCACCAAGTCATCTTTGGGCCATGAATTCAATGAATCCTGTCTTTACCACAATTTTCCACATCATTTTTCTAATGCCAATAAACAACACGGTGAAAGAAAAACTGGTGGCCATGGGATTACATAGTGTAAATCCTCTGTCATCTTATACAGCAACAAGGAAGAAGAACCCTTAGTATCTTTGGCCAATTATCTTATATTGAATACTAATTACATTTCACTGCATCAAACCTTCTGCACTGACTCTTTGATGATTCATATAAACTATATTTAATCAATTAAAAATTTATCTTAAAGGTCAGGGTAAATTTTAGGTTCTGCTTATGAGTATGAAAGTTTAAGTGTTCATAGTTTTTGTGTGCTTGTATTTTTTAAGCCTGTCTACATAGAATATCATAAATAGTTAAAATATTTGAACTAATTTTCTTTCTTTATGAGACAGGGTCAGTGGCATCAGCATAGCTCCCTACAACCTCCAACTCCTGGGCTTAAGGGACACTCCTGTCTCAGTGTCTCCCAAGCAGCTGGTACTACAGCCGTATGCCACCACACCCAGCTAATTTTTTCATCTTTCATAGAGATGGGCTCAGATTTGCTATGTTGCTTAGGTTGGCCTCAGACTCTTGGCCTCAAATGATCCTCCCGCCTCAGCCTCCCAAAGCACTAGGATTACAGGCGTGAGCCACTGTGCCTGGTCAAGCTTAGTTTCTTTACTGTTCCTACATCTGATAAAATATTTCATCATTTGGTCACTACTGAGCTTTGTTATACATTATAGCTAACTGAAAAGGAAGTACACCTACTCACACTAAAATAAGAGGTATGGGTCAAGAATACCCATTTCAGGAATGAATGGTCTGCTCACAAGAAAGAGTAAATAACACAGAATAATTAGGAAACGACCACCTCAAATTCATAGAACCCTAGGTTCTGGAATTCTGTCCTTTCAATTTGGCAACTATTTAAGAAAAATAAGAGTTAATTATGCAACTAAGGGTCCTAAGGACTACCGTAACAATTATAGCTATCAATTATGTGCTACAACCATTCCTCTAAAACATAATCTGAAAATCTAAATCAACTATCTGAATCTTTATTAACACAAAATGAATGGCTATATCCAACAAAACAGTCTAATTACTGCCTAATTCAGTTTTAAAGATCTAATGAGTTAAAATAATCTTAAAGAGAGAGATGTCACTATTTTTTCCCACTATTTCCCAAGTAGTTCCACATAATTTTATTTTTTTAAAATAAGTATTTAACAGTAAATATGTATTTCTTGTTCAAAAAAGCAGAAGCCTGGGCCGGACGCGGTGGCTCACGCCTGTAATCCTAGCACTCTGGGAGGCCGAGGCGGGCAGATCGCTGGAGGTCAGGAGTTCAAAACCAGCCTGAGCAAGAGTGAGACCCCGTCTCTACTAAAAATAGAAAGAAATTAATTGACCAACTAAAAAATATATATATATACAAAAAACTAGCCGGGCATGGTGGTGCGTGCCTGTAGTCCCAGCTACTTAGGAGGCTGAGGCAGTAGGATCGCTTGAGCCCAGGAGATTGAAGTTGCTGTGAACTAGGCTAACGCCACGGCACTCACTCTAACCTGGACAACAAAGTGAGACTCTGTCTCCCAAAAAAAAAAAAAAAAAAAGCAGAAGCCTTACAGTTTAATACTTACAAAGCCCATTACATGATGGGATATTTTTCTCAGATGCTTTAAATAATAAGGTATTGTTTGAAAGACACCTCGGACAAGCCAGAAACCTCAACTATTGTTAGCAGGGAGGGAGGATATGGAAGTAAATTTCACAGAGCGTAATGGGTGATCTAGCAACTGTGTTAGATAACTCAAAAACTGGGAGGGTCGCTCAAGGTCAGGAGTTCGAAACCAGCCTAAGCAAGAGCGAGACCCCGTCTCTACCAGAAATAGAAAGAAATTAATTGGCCAACTAAAAATATATAGAAAAAATTAGCCGGGCATGGTGGTACACACCTGTAGTCCCAGCTACTCAGGAGGCTGAGGCAGGAGGATTGCTTGAGCGCAGGAGTTTGAGGTTGCTGTTAGCTAGGCTGATGCCACGGCACTCTAGCCCAGGCACAGAGTGAGACTCTGTCTCAAAAAAAAAAAATTAGCCAGGCACAGTGGCGCACACCTGTAGTCCCAGTTACTTGGGAGACTGAGGCAGGAGGATCACTTGAGCCCAGGAGTTTGAGGTTGCTGCGAGCTAGGTTGATGCCACAGTACTCTACTCAGGGCAACAGAGTGAGACTCTGTCACAAAAAATAATAATTTTAAAAAGATGTGTGTTAATTTTGATCCTTAGAACCAAAAAAACTTTTCCTGAGATTAAACTAGAGTTCTGAAATATCAGAGTCCTTCCACAGGCTTATAAATTTTTTAAAACATCCCTATAAATGCCTATAAAACTTCTGCTATTATAAACATTACCCACATTTTACATGAAAAAAAAAAATCACAGATTAAAAAGTTTGTATAAATCACACAATAGACTAATTTTGACCCTCCAAGAGACTAATAGAAACCTTTCACTCTTTTGATTTGAAACCCGTGAGGGAAGTTATCCACACTAAATGATACCTACTATCGTGAAGTAAAACAAAACAAAAAACAGTTTTAAAATGAATTCTACTTACAGCTGCACGTCGGACATAAACAGGATGAGAAAGGTGTACATTATTAAGTAAAAATAAGATGGAATCCAATGTGTAGTACTCTCTGGGTTGGCCTTCCTTTCCAGTCCTGAAATAATTAAGGCAAGATTTTTTTACTCACAATTCTAATTCAACTCTTTGGGCTTAATTACATGTATTCATTAATCTATACAACTTTGCTACTCAACAATGGATTTAACATGGCTAATAAAGATACACATAAAGTGTAAAATCTAATAAGTGGAATGTCATTAGGGCAAAAGGAACACAAAGGAAGGCAATGACAGAAAGCAAAAATAGAGAAGGTACACAAAATTCATATTCTAAGGTACCACATGCTTTTTAGAACTAGGCCCAATTTATGTTCTGGGCTTTGTCAATAAAGAGAAAATACTAACCAGTTACAGATTGATGAGGATCCATCAGAGAAAACAAACTACTTAGGAGAAGCACAACTATCATTGGTGCTAAACTTATATAAAAACTTATCCTGTGGCTCTCTCAAAATAAGATACTGCTGAACAACATCCTTAACAGCATTCTTACAGTAAACATAACACTGAATTTCACAAATATGATTCTTAGGACATCCCTCCACAAAATCAAAATGTAACTCTACCTGTGATAAAACAAGTAATCTAGGGGTGCAAGCTCTCTGATCTAAGCACATACATTACCTAGTGTTCAATCCCACCCTACTCCTACATTCTCCCCATCTAGAAATGTCAATGTATTATCGGAATTCATCTGAATACAGCTCATTATAATCAGCCCTAAACCTACTTGACTAGCCTCTATTCCCACTTTTCCTCTAAACATATGCATTTTAAACCACACACCACTATCAATTATTGTACTATGAAATCCAATACATGGGTAACAACCATACCTTGGAGAATGCACTGCATGCATAAATGTCTTTAGTGTTTTTTATATATGCACATATTTAAATGTGCACACAGCATACAGAAAATAAAAATAATTTCTTGGTGTGAATCACTGTTGAAAAAGTTTGAAGTCTACTGTTCTAAGTATTCCTTTTTAACTGGGTTCACTGAATTTCTGTCAACCCATTTCCTTTCCAATTCTTATTCCTTTAAGCATAGAGTTCACTCATCCTGGAAGACTTAATCCACTATTTCACCCAGAGAATTCCTACCTTTTCTTTAAAGCTCATTCATTTATTCAAGAAAACTTTGTTGGACACAAACATGTCAAACACATCTCTACGGAACCTTCTCTAAACACCTCCAACTAGAAGTGACTGCTCTCTTCTTACAAGCTAGGAAACATTTCACATCAAGTTATTTGTTTAATTTCCTCAATTCGGATTAAGTTCCTGCCATTGAGGCAGGATCCCGGGTGTTATAAATTTTTTTATTTCTCAGAATGAACCCCCATACACTCTAGATACTCCTTAATCAATTTTTAAAGAAAAAAATCCACTACAAACCCAATCAAATATAATTCTATTTATGCAAATTCTTTCAAAAAGTAAAAACACAGGAAACTCAGAATAACATCAGTTAATCAACATTTCATAGAGCTAACTAAATCATAAAGCCAAAAGCAAACAAACAAAAAACCACAAAACCAACCAACAAACAAAAAATTTCCACTAGTTTTCATCGACTCTTAAAGCTCGCTCCATTCAATCAAACAAAATGAGCAGGGAATTCTGGCTCAAGGTTCTAATTATCCAAATGAAGCACCAATGAAAGTGACTAGATGTTTTTCTCGAATGACTTAAATTCATAAAACTCCACGTGGACCAACATTCCAAAACACTTCCCCCTCGCAAAACCACATACATCAATTTCTTAGATCTGAAAAGCTCACTCTATTTCACCAGTAACTTTCTCCCGAGAAACTCCTGCCTTCACCTCTAACACAGATTTTGACGATTCTTCCAAATACACCAAATTTCCTTCCCGTCCTAACTTCACATAGTTGATTTCCTTCTCTCTTCTTGAGAGACAACCCCCTCCCCACTAACGAAAGGAGAAGAAACAGACCAGAAGCTTCAAGGACCAGCGGAGATGGTTGCAACACATGGCAGCCTCAAAAAAAATAAAGACGAAAAAGAGACCGCTCCGGCACGAGGCAGTGTGCCCTTTGTGCACCTACGCTCAGGTACACTCGTGCACCAGCTCTACACACACTGCGGGCACCCGGTGCATGCGGGTAAAAATGAACCGGACAACTCGGAAACTCCCACGGTACCTTTCCCTTTGACTTCTCAAAGATGTAAAGGGATGGGCCGCTCCAGAAGGAGCTCCTGCCCCTCTCTCTCCTCATCCTAAAGTGCAACTTTTGCTCTGGAGAGAAACTTTTCCAGAGCACCCGTTGCAGCCCATCCCTGGGGAGACGGGGGGAGGGGTTAAAAAGAGGTCGCCCGGGGGCGCCCAGCACCGCGCTGCCAGCCTGGACCCCAGCGACGCCGGACTTACCCCCACACCACGTAGTTGGTCTTCACATTCTTGGGCCAGGAGAACTCCCCGAAGATCACTTCGTCCCCCTTCACCACAATCTCCTTCTTCTGGATGTTGTACTGTCGCAGGACGCTGAGCACGTCCGCCATCTTCCCCGCCGCCGCCGGCCCGGCGCCCCGCCGCCGCCTCCCTCTCCCGCCGCCTCGCGCCGCCTCCCGCCCTCGCCGCCGCCGCGACAGCAGCAGCAGCACTCACGGCCGCCCTCGCCTGCGACCGCGGCGGGGAAGTAGCCACCCAGGCCGCTGAGGACCCCGCGCGACCGGGCGAGGCCCCGCCGCCGGCTGCCCGCGGAGAACGCCTGACTGCGCCCGTCCGGCGCCGCCCGCCTGCCGCCAGGGGGAGCCGGGCCGCCTGGAAAACGCCCTCCCGGGCTCCGCACGGGCCGCTGCCGGCCCGAGCGCCGCGCGCAGGACACCGCGCCCGCGTACGGCGCACGTACGCGGACACTGCCGGGCGCGCGCCCGCGCGGGGCTCGTGGCCTCTGCCCCGCGGCGCGCACTCCGGCGACAGGGGAGCGCGCACCTGCGGGCTCGCGGACGCTCACCGCTAGAGCGCGTGCCGAGTGTTCAACGACCGCGCTTGCGGGCGGCTGCGGGCTGGGCCGCCTCTGGCCAGGGCGCGGTCGAGCGGAGAGTGTGCGGAGCACCGGCCTTGCCGTGCCTTCCAGACAGGACCCAGGCCTAGCCAGGCCTCGGGGTCTCGGTGCTCCGGACGGGCCCTTTAGAAGGGTGGGGGTGGGGGTCGGGGTGGGTTTTCGTTTGTTTCTGGTGTGGAAAGACACTGCTTTGTTTCTGCTGGTTCTGAGCGGAGAAGACCGAGTCAGGCGAAGAACAGTTCTGGGCACCGCTCTTTATCAGTCGCAGTTTGCCCGTGGTCAGGTTGCGTGCCTTCTCCCAGCACCGGTTGGTTAGCGGAATACGGCTACTGCCAGAGTGAGGGGGGCGTCTAGCAAGCCAACAACGGCCATAGATGTTGGGTCTTCCGGCTCCGTTTCTTGGATGCTTTTTCCACCCCGGTCTCTTCTCCCGCCAATCACAAAAGGCTACGTACAGATGGCTCTGTTCCAAGATGTAAATGGGAAACTTACTCTAACAGAACCCCAAATTGTCCGAATTAGAACACTTTCTGACTGCCCACTTTTTTTAATGGCACTCAGAAGGCTCAATGATGCCCTTACGGTGCTGAGAACGCTGAAGTAAATTTATGGCCCGTGTACGTTAATAAACAATCCCATGGGTCCCCTTTGTTTTCCAATACCTTTTACTATATCAAAAGAAAAAATAAGACAACTTTGTTATTTATATAGCCAAATTCCTTGACATGTTTTGGAAAAAGACAATTTTTATGTGCAGCACAGAGGAGTGTGGCTATAGAATTATGTGGTTCATTTTCTATTATCTCTAGCGATTTTGCAACTGTGAATTTGCGAAATTTTTCTGTTTCACTAATGTTCTCACCTTTGTGGAATTTTCCTGAACCTCACCCGAAACACACGCATTAGAAAGAACTTACTGCTCTTATCTTTCCCCCACACTCTGTTCATACCAGTAGTAGGGCACCCAGATCCACACTGCTTGATTTCCGGTATTAGATTACTTGCCTGCCTCCTCCTATAAAACCGAAGGGCTATACAGACTTATGCCATCGTATCCCAGTGTCTAGCACAGCATTTTGGTACCAGGAACCTAGTAATATTAATAAATGGATGAAGTTAATAAATGGGTGGAGGCTCCTAGTAAATGTTGAAGTAATAAATGGATGAGTGCAAGGAAGTCAAGGTTTCATGATAAGAGAGTCAACTATAGCCCTCTCAAATGATACTTAGTTTTATTTCATACTCAAGTAATAACCAAATAATCTCTCTTTTTGGATGAATTGTGTTTTTGAGGTTTAATGATTCTTAAAATAGTGAGATATGTCATTAGTAATTAGTTGCTTTTAACAGCTAAATGACTGAAATTTGCAGATCATTTTTGTTTTTATATAAATATCTATTTAAGTGACCCACTACTATCTGTTCCATGGAGGATGTCAAGATATAATAGATAGTATTAGTAGTAGCAGACCCCCCCAAATTAGAAAATTAATTAGAAAAAAATTAGAAAAATAGTCTTGTTTCTGTGTTTTGGGAAAAAACTGTCTGCTTCTCCAGTCATCAGCTCCTGAAGAATTCCTAACAATCCTTAGTTTGAATTCTTCTGATAGAATAAATGTCTGACAATCAGAAGAAAGTGGTAAGTTGGATCCAAGATCATTACCTTGGAGTTTAATCACTACCTCAGTTGTTAACAGTACTTGATAAGGTACTTTATGTCTATGCACAAGGGCAGTTTTATTCTGGTGCTTTTTCAGATGACCAAATCCCCAAGTTTTTTGGTTTTTTGGGGGGAGGGGGACACAGTCTCACTCTGTTGCCTGGGCTAGAGTGCTATGGTGTCAGCCTAGCTCACAGCAACCTCA